>JAODAL010045578.1:0-31802 GCA_025379985.1 Phyllomedusa bahiana
CCTTTTGATTCAATTCAATTCAGTTGCTTTATTTACCCTATGGTGGAGCTACAGGGAATTTAAAGAGTACCTATCACCTCCACACAACACACAAAATAAAAGTAGATAAAAATAATTATTCAACTTTTTTCCAATACATGTCATTAGCAAATCAGAGTTTTTACCTTAGTATAACAGGGACACAGATTTTAGTTTAATTTTCTTAGGTAGTTTAATTTTCTATTAGGATTCCTTCTGTTGGGAGATACTAACTGTGCAGGGGGAGCTGAGGATATAGCTGCTTGTACAGGGTAATCTGAGTCTCTCACTACATACACTGCAGCAGGCACAGCACAATGAGGACATAGTGTGACAGGGTTTACAGGCATCTACAGTACCCTGTTGTTAGTGTTATATCCAGCACAGAAAGCTTACCAGTGTGCTCATGATATAGACTTCCTCGCTCCCCCTTTCACAGTGGACGCGTCCAGCTCAGAAGCAGTTAACGTGATGGATAAATATGTTGACAGCTTTGTGAAACTGTCAGGGCACGTCTTCAGTCTTGTCTTAAAGCGGCAGCACTTTTTTAAAAACTGAATTACAGGTGAAATGCTTTGATTTTCCCAATGAAGCATATTAATTGAAGCATTTGTATTATAGTCACCTGTTACTTCATGAGGCTTCCCTGGTCCTCTTTAACCCCTTAATAACCGTCCGCCGTCTTTTGGCGTCACTGCAGTCATCGAGGTTTGCGGCTCCCGGCGCTGAAGCTGCATTGAGAACAGAGCTGTACTTCACAGCTCTTTTTCCAGCGCAGTCTCTGCAATTGCCGGGGAGCAGAGGTTTCATTGACCCTTTGATTGCTGCGGTTCATGACCACAGTGTAATCAAAGGGCTTTCCCCTGCTGTTGTCTTGTGATCGGGACTCCGGTGACCCAACAGAGCCCGGGGGACGGCAACAAAGTTAGCCCTGGGGGTCTAGTGTAGCTCCAGGGCTGTCTGTGTAAGAAGCCAGCAATCAAGGCAGACTGCGTGCTGCCATGATTGCCGCTTGTGTCAAACTGACACAGATTATATTGTATTAGCATATATGAATATACTAATATATTACTAAGTGTAAAAAAATGTAAAACAGTTATCCCTTCATGAGATTTAAAAAAAAAATAAATAAATAAAAAGCAGAAAAAAATAATAAAATAAAAATATTTAATAAAAAAATAATTGTGCATACATTACACACACAAAAAAAACCTACACATATTAGGTATTCACACAACCATAATAACCTGTAGAATTAATTTAACAATTTATTAAGTGTGAAATGTGAATGGTATACCAAAAAAATAATTTTTTTTTTTTTTTTTAATCCTGCAATAATTTATAAGTGAACTCAAACTATTCCCCCCTTTAAATTTAAACTTGTTCTCGAAAAAAAACCGGGTCTCATACAACTGCGTCATTAAAAAAATGTTCTGGTATTAAACTATTTTTTCAGGCGTTCGCTTGGGTTTTAAACACTTCTTCGCTGTTCCTACACAAATTACAGCTGATTTGTAGTTGTGATCAACTCTTTTTTGGGGAATGTTTTTCACGGGTGCGTTTTTGATGCTTTTTTTGTGCAGAATGTATAACATTTTTTTTGCTGTCCCTTTTCTGCACAAAAAAACACACCAAAAACCCACTCTGTGAAAGCATCCTTAGGGGACCCATCTAAAGAAAAGGGATTGCTCTCTCCCTATTCTTGTATTTAAGGGGGTTTTCCAATTCGTTTAAAAACCTCCCTATCAACTTCCACTGTGTTAAAAAAAAAAAAATAACTTATACTAAATAAATATACATCTTCCATCACCATCATTCCAGGGCTCCCGGGCCCAAAGTGTCCTTTACATTTTCTCATTGAGACTTTTAAAACCCAAAGAATCACTGTCTGAAACCAACCCCCCCGGGGCCCGGCGTAACATCCCCGGAATGTACAGAATGTGACCACAGAGACCAGCACATAACTGTAAAGGCCAGTGATTGGTTAGAGCATCATGTGATCCATGAACATGATGTCATCAGTGAGGGACCGGGGATTTGGGGCCCGGACTATGGAAACAGTGGTATGGGAAAAGGAAATATGGAAAATTTTTTTATTTTAGTGAAAACTGGGTTTGGCATTTAGGAAAGTATTAACAAATATTGGAAAGTCTCTTTTATATCCCTTTAAAAGTTCCATTATCCTATGGGCGGAACAGATTTATGAAAAATGCCCCTTTTTAATCAAAAGGGTTTTTGGTTTTTTTAAAATGCCAGCACAAAAGGGCATACACGTTTTCCGGAAAACAATTTTTTTTAAAATTTTCCGGTATATATTGGGGGTTTGCCAGGAAATTAAAGTCTTTTTTTGGGGCAAGATAGAAAACCATATCTAATAAAAAAGTAAACCTGTTCAGATTTTAATATCAAACTAAATAGCAATAAATAGACGCTGGATTTTTAATTTTACTTTTCCCCTCGGAAAAATTAATCAGGGGGGCGGGAAATTTTTAAAACCTTAGCCAAAAATTTCAGTTAAAAAAAAGGGGCTCCCTGTTTATTCCCCTAAAACCGAGCTTTTTGGGCCTGCATCATCAATATTGAAGATTCATTATATTCCCTGTACAGTAGGTAGTTATTACTACTATGAATAGAGGTTTTAATATAAACTAAATTTACTTTATTTAACAGGGGGGCTTTTAAGCAATACAATTTCATAGTGACTGGTAAAAAAGGTAAAAAAAAAAGTTTGGCCCCAATTTTCTGTCTACTTCTTGCTGGCTGACTAAAATGCTGTATCCACATGTGGTGGAAAAGGGCCTGCTGTTTTCGGGGGCCCAGACCCCTGATAAAATGTTTACTTGAAATTCAGGTGGTAAAAAAGCAAAAAAATTTAAAAAAAGGTTTAGGGGACCCTTTTACCCCCCTTTTTTGGGCCAATTTACTTTTTCCCCCCAGACAAAGCAAAAGGAAAACCAATGTTTTGAATTTTTTGATTTCCAAGGCTTAAATTATCCACCACCCGCTAAAAGGCTTTTTTTTTTTTTTTAACGAAAAAATTTACCATCTTTTTTTTTGGACAAATTCTGTCTCACTTGTATTTAAAATTTTACTTGCCCCTTTTAAGGGGTTTTCTCGGGTTTCTGCGATTCTTGTTATTTTAAAGAAATTGGGTTACTTTTTTGCTCCAAAAAAACTAAATTATAAGTTATATTATTTTTTTACAAATTTTGTAAATCCCTTTGGGTTTTTAACACTGCCTGAATCTTTCTGGGGTCTCGGGTTTAGATTCCCAAACATGTCTCAACCAAAAACTGATCCCAGGGCTTTTCTATACTTTTCCCCAAAGTTGGGGGCATACTGGTTTTTAAATACAACTTTTTTTTTTAGCTTTTTCTCTCCCCCTGTTTAATTGGGTTTTAGGGTCTTGGGGGCTGTGGGGGCTGTTCCCGTAAAAAATTTTTCATTGTCATTGAACCCTTTCTTTTTCCCAATCTCGACTTATGCTTCAGGTTTATTGTCCTGCTTTGGGAAAAACTATTTCTCCCTTTTTTATACCCCCTTTGTACTTTAGTGTATGAATTTAAATCTTTTTTTAGTTTCATAGTTTCCCTAGTTTGTAAAGGCCCCAAAAAAAACGAGCGTCCCTCCAGTTCAGGCCCGTTGTGCTAAGGTGTTGGTATTTGTTAGGAACACCATATTTTAGCTCAGCATTTTAGATCTTTAATAATCCTGGTCAAAATATCCAACATCTTTGGGGTGTTTAAACAACCCATACCTCAGGCTTCCTCCCCCCAACTTGACGGGTTTTTTTATTTTTTCGATCCATTTTGGGCCCCCGTTTTTCCCCCATTCTTCCAGACCCATTTCCCCCCCATCGAAACCCGGGCTATTGACTTTCATCCCCCATCGCTCCAAAACACCCTTTTCCAATCTTCTACTTTTTAAATTTTTTGTAAATTTTGAGCCCAAAAAAAAATTTTTATGATTTTTATTGACGGGGTTTAGTTCCCTTTACCTGTTTTTGGCCACCATTCCCGTTTGTTTTTTATGCAGTCACATGGTGCTTGCTTGGGCTTCTGTATCCCACTAAACGAAAAAATAAGAGCCACCCCCACTGCCCTGTTTTTTTGCACCAGAGCTGATAGACCCTTTTGATGAGCCGACTTGTTAAATCCCATATTTTTCCCCGGACGTCCCCCCTCTTGTCTTTTTTAAAAAATTGGGTGGACTTCATTTCTATTCTTTCCCAAAAGTCATGGCCTCACTTTTCTTAGCAAAAGACCCCTATTGATGATTGGATGATGCTGGGTTCTCTTTTCCCTTTTAAATTTTTTCTTTTATGAAGCTCCTTGGGTTCGAAATAGTGACCCTTTTTTCCCTTTCCCTTTAACTTAAAAATCACGAGCAAATTTGGGAATGTGAAGGGCACGTTGGGAATTTGTAGTATAAAAAAAGGAAAAGGTCTTTCCACCGCCCCAGAACAAAACAGTAACAATGCCCGTTTTTATGCAAAAATCCCGCAGAACAAGCATATGCCCAAATTTGTTGCAGGGGAAAATTTAAAATGAAAAAGCCAAAATGATTGTCTTTAAAATTGATGGGAGTCCCCCCCTTCAAAGTGTGGGGGAAAAGGTGAGAAATGGGGCCTGAGAGTTAAAAGTTCCAAAAATGGGTTTTGCTGTTAGTGCATAAGGACATGGGGAACTTTGCAAATGGAGCTGGCATGAGGTGAGGTGGGAGATAGTTATTGTTTTTGAGGGGGCATTATTATTGGGGGTAGGAACACAATGTCCTTCCACCCCTACTGTGGAAGGACAACTCAGTAATCATTTCTAAAATCTAACATTTTTCGTAGTTTGGTCTACTATGCCGACTTATCACTTTTTATAATGTAAAATTGTTATAAGTCTAATTTACTGGATGATGATCATTGTTTCTACATATAGCCTGAAGAAAAATGATATTGTGTATTTCCTTGGACTCAATAAAAAATTTTTTGTTACTGCTATGTTACTGGTTTCACACCATTTTCAGGTGATAAAAGTTAAAGCAAACCATGGAAACATATAGTATACAACAGAGAGGACAAATGAATAGAAGCCAAAAACAAGTTCCTACTCTTTTAAAACATAACTTTTAACAAATTTTAGATGTAAACAAGTTAAGAACTACATAAATTACACATACAAAATATTTTGTATATGTAATTTATTTAGTGTTCAGCTTATTTATTTCTAAAACATATTAAAAGTTATTTAGACTTCCACTGCCCAACACCAATATGTGAGGTCTCAGGGGCGCTGGATTCAAGACTCACCAGTTGCAGTTAGAAGCCCTAATTAAAATTTGTACTAATCCTGTGTAGGAACTTGTTTTTGTTAAAGGTTTGAAAAATTTATTTCAAATATAATATTAGGGAATTCTGAAATAATACATTATGACCCAACTATTAGTTGAAGCAGTGTCACTTACCTAGGAGGACCACCACATCTGTGCCTTACAAGAACAGGGCATTTATTTGAATGAAGAAATGTGTAATACTTTGTTTTCCTTGTGGTGGTGCTATAGAGAAATTTAAGAATTGCTCTTGAGGTTCCCTTGAGAATTCAGCTCTATGGGTCTAAGCAGCAAGAAATATAATGAACATCTTACTGTCAAGGAAGCTTTCTAATGAAACAAAATACCCACAGTGGACAGACCTTTTATTTAGCGTATGACACTTTTGTACACAGAGGATATGTTCCTTCAATGTTTCTTTGTAACCCCTTATATATTCACTGCCAATATTACTGACTGTAGAACAGGGACTCAAATCAAACTGATATCTACAGGATTTTCTTTTTTTTTACTGTCAAATTTATATTAAAAGTAATTTAAAGTACTTTTAAATTGCAGACTTAATAAATAATATATGGACCCTGTTTGGAGCATTTATTTGAAGGGTAAAATATAATGAACTGTTCAGTCTGTTTAAAAACCTGGAGTTATGTTTCTTATAGTAATTCAATAGGTCAGGCATGATGCCTGGATGGGTAACAAGCAAATTCCTAAGATGCTGACAAAGAGAAATTTTGAAGGGAGCACTGGGAGCTCCACAACTGACATAGAGTCTACAGTATCAAGGTAAACACTGCTCAGTTCATTAAACTCAATGTATTGCAGTGGTCACACACTGCTATGTCAAATAGGGTGCTCATTGGAATGGTTTGCATTTTCCCAACTGCTTAAGAACGTAGTAAAGTCACGACAAATCGCAATTTATTAGGCATCGACCGAGCAACAGCAAACATAATGAAAAATTTAAAGGAGTGTTCCAACCATAGACTTTGATGGAATATTGATAGGATGTGCTATCAAAGTCTGATAGGTGTGGGTAGCACCTCTGGGACCCACACCTGTCTTGGGGAAAGGGTCACGCCTATCCACAAGCCTCTATTTTTTTGTTCTATTGGTGTTCGGCATCCAACCAAAAACGGGGCTTGGCTGTACTTAGAACTACCATAGAATAGAATGGAGAGGTGTGCGTGACCGGCTCTCTGTTCTGAGCTGACACTTTTCTTGAGATATCTGTGGGTCCTAAAGATGCCATCAGACTAATATGCCATCAAAATCTATAGTGGGAACACTGTTTTAAAGTATCCAACATAGCTGCTGAAGTCATAGTAGCTGCTATGGAGCAGAGATACAGTACCTTTTTATTGGGAACAACAAAGTGGCTTTTTGCGGTCTACCACTATGATGTTTCTCGGATATATGATTCTATTTTTTATACCTTTACTATTGCCATCTATAAATTCAAGTTATAACCCTTGAGCATATATTTTGGTTGAAAAAGACAAAGATCAGGTTCCCATGGGTAAGGTCTAATGGGATTTAAGAGTGAAGCCAGTAATGATAATAATAATAAAAATAATAATTAGAGATGGGTGAATTGAGTCTAACAAAGTGGAATTCGTTTTAGATATTTCATGGATATGCTTCGGTTCATGTGATTTCCCAGGGAACCGAATTGTGCTTTTTTTCCTAAAATATGGCGCCGCGAGCACATAACTTTACATGGGGCAAAGAAAACTTGGGAGGAAGAACAGGAACACCCTACAATGACAATTGGAGACATTAAGCCATTCAGCAACCAGCGGGCTTCTGTAACGTCTACAGCACTATAAACTACGGGACGCTCATCTTAAATTCTCACATTTCTCACCGTGTACTCGCCTGTCAATAAGCAATTCTGGCTGCTGCTGGCACTATATTGCACTCTTTTATTTTTATATAAAAAAAAACAAACTAGTTTTTTTCAGCTACTGGGGTTGAAAGACCTTCACAGTATGTAGCATATCCACACTGTTACTTAAACCAGCGCTATTATTTTGCTTTTAGTTTGCGGGGTATTCTCCCTTAAGTCCCAGGGTGGGTGTATTGTCTGCCCATACATGCCTGAATTTCATCTGTTATTTACTGCTTAGGGTATTTCATACCCAAGGGTTAATTAAGCCTCTTGTTTGTGGGGTAAATTTAGAGTAATACAGGGTCGTGTATTTTTTCCACCCCATTTACGCCTAAATTCTATCTGGATTTTTCTGTATGGTGTTTTCATACCAAGGGGTTAATTAGCTCTCTTGATGTGGGGTAATTTGGAGTAAGATACGGGTGTGTGTCATTTATTTTGCCGAAATATAAGCCTAAATTCCATCTGTTTTTTCTGCAGTGTCATTTATACCAAGGGTTTATTTAACATTCCTTGAGTGGTAATTTGGAGTAAAATACAGGGTGTGTGTGTATTTTTTTGCCCCGTATATGCCTAAATGCCATCTGGTTTTTCTGTAGGGTATTTTATACCAAGGTTTATTTAGCCTCTGATGGTGGGGTTATTTGGAGGTAAAAATACAGGTTGTATTTTCTTTACGCATATTTAGCACCTGAATTCCATCTGTTTTTTTCTGTAGGGTATTTTATACCCAAGGGTTAATTTAACCTCTTGATTGTGGGGCAATTTAGAGTAAAATACAGGATGTCTATTTTTTTTTCCCCATATACGCCTAAATTACATCTGGTTTTTCTGTAGGGTATTTCATACCTAAGGGTTAATTTAGCCTATTGTTGGTGGGGTAATTTGCAGTAAAATATAGGGTGTGCCTGCTATTTACCATATACGCTGAATTTCATCTAATTCATTCTGTAGGGTTTTTTATACCTAAGGGTTAATTTTTCCTCTTGTTTTGTGGGGGGGGAATTTGAGTCAATTACAGGGGTGTGGTTGTATTTATTCCACATTCACACGCCTGATAATCCATCAACTTCAAGACCGGTTTCGGGGGTATTTTTATCTGAGGCCAAGGAGTTAATTTATTAACTATATGTGAGGAATTCTGTGTCAATCCTGTGTTAGTTTATGTCAGCATACATACATCACAAATCCAGCCACTCCAGTTCTTGGGATATTGCTATCTGTGGCAAACTGTTAATTTTGTCAATTATCGTGGTGATTCTGTTTAAATGCTGATAACATGTAGAGCCCTCCCAACCAAAAGGTGTGGTCGTGGGTGTCATCAGTAATTTTGCATTGACGTTAATAATATTTTTTGCCATTCCTTTTATCCTTCAGTATTCCGCTTTTCTATTGTCAATAATCAATCATTGCTAAAGCCAAAACGAATACAGGTGGTGATCCCAAAAATAATGTAAATGGAAATATTTGCATGGTGTTCTGTGTTTTGTATCCACTCCTGCTTTTGGCTACCTTTTCTTATCTGACAATCCTGATTGCAAACTACGGACATGTCATTACTAGCACTTACCGGCTTCTCTGAAGACACAATCGGTTTATGTTTGTCCTTTTCATTCCTTTTGACAGATTAAAAGATGGGGATCACCAAAAACATTAGCTGGCAAATCATAGGGTGGATGGGGGTGGAAACATCTTAGAAAACCGCACAGGGTGGTGGCTGAGATGAAGTGGTAGTTGGCAGCAGCGCACTGTGTAGGCCATCATACTGGCCAAATTATACTGTCTGTGGAGAGTGGGCAGCTGCAACAGCAGCTGCAGCAGCATGCCATCAGGCCGGTGAGTGGCACAATGTCATAACTTTGAAGTGTATAATGAGGAGTGCGTGGTACGCCAGCAACATACAAGCCAGAAGCAACTCGTGGACTGGTGGACATAGGAGATGAAGCAGCAGTGTAAGCGGAGACCTGAGTGGTGAGGGTGGCAGCAGCATCAGAAGGCTACATATTTGTCCCAGTTGGAGGGGTGGGGTGGTTGGCAGCAGATAGGCTGCTGCCAGACTGGATACATAGGATGGTCTCTATAGTACTTGAGTTTGTCCTCTGTCTTGGCAGGTGTAAAAAAATGCCCTCAGTTGGGACCGGTAATTTGGGCCCAATGACGGGGTGAGCCAGAAGTCATCCCTCTGACCGGATGGTATACAATTCAGGTGTTTATTTGCCAGCAAATCAGCATGCAGGGTGCCATCTGACCAAGTGACTCTGAGGACTCCCTGCCTCCATCTCCACTGTATACTGCCCGGTTGTCTCTGGGTCAGTGTCACGTTTTCTGGCGCAAAGCCAGAAACGCCTTGGTACAGGAGACCTCAGGGCCCACGCGGGCAGATGGATGGGCAGTCGCGCGGCGGTAGCCGAAAGTGCAGGACACAGATGACGGATTAAAACGGACTGCAGTAGTTAGAGTTTAATGGAAGCACAAGTCCCAGCGCTGTGATAACTATATACACAGCAGGAATAGCTGACGGGTTGCAGCGACTGGGAGGTCTGCAGGTTAACAGGTGCGCTGGACAGCAGCCCAGGGTTAAGCACACGTTCAGACAGAAAGCATTGCAGACCACTTGGAAACCAGGGGGTTTAACACAGGGGAGGGGGGGGGGGGGGGGGGGGGGGGGGGACAGGCAGTCTTCGGCCAGCAGCGGTATAGCTCTATGGAAGCACAACCAACGAAATTTCCAGAGTCCAGGGAGGAAGTTCCCTCATGAAGGAAAGGGTCAGGGGTCACGGGCAGGAGAGCAGGAGACTGTGTGCATAATGAACCGCTGGCTGGCGCGCGTGCACCCTATTGGGTGCACACTCTCGCTGGGGAAGCCACAGTGGACGGTACGACACGCGGGAAGCAGGGCCAGGTGAGTAACGCTGAGCAGACAGCCAGGTGTTTAGAGAACTGACACAGCCGCTGTAAGCCCGCACAGGGGAGCCACAGCGGACCCAGATCACAGGGGCCACAGACAACGACCGCGGTCCAAGGCAGGGCCGGGCGCGATCCGTGACATACCCCCCTTCCCCTTAAGCCCTCCCCTCCGGGCTACAATGGGGTACCCCCAATTATGGGCTCAGGGGTAACACACCTCCTCTCTCGGTATCCCTGGAACTGTCTTCTGAGTGGTGTCCAAAGAGTCCAGGATTACTTCTTGAACCTGGGGGGTAGAAGCAGAATCAGTATGACAGGGGGAGAGGTGGGTGGAAACAGAGATGTCTTTACAGACCATGAGCTCTTCTTTGCGCGTTGAGGGTCCTCTTCAGGCAGCACAGCAGAAACGGGGCAGGGTACATGGGGTGGGTGGGACTTGCACAGGATGGGCAGGCTTCAGGCAGCAAGAAAGACAGGGCTTGCCCCACTGGGGGAAAACTTCACCCGTTTCCCCAATCTAGAGGATGGGTTGTGACGCTGGACATGCGGTAATCCAAGCAGGACCGAAGCAGAAGCATTAGGCAAAAACGTTTTTAGATTTAGAAACGAGATGTCCTCTTGGTGGGAATCTTCCAACTGCTAAGACAGAGGTTTGGTACGGTACTGGTACTGGCTCCTTCAGGTTTTTCCCGTTGACGAAGACAGAAATGAAGGGGTTTACTCAGACGGCGTGACAGGCAGGCACATACTTGCCAAGCAATAGACGGGTGAATAAAGAAAAAAGTTCTCAGTCGATCGGAGTCTACGAAGAGCCGGAATTTGAGCTTAGTACTGGAACATAACGGAGAGTGACTGGGCGGTGGTCGACGACGGGAAGAGGCATCATTATTTCAGAGACACTTCACCCACAAACACCATGGCATGGAGGTTTCCAGTGCGAGCAGGGGCGGACTGGCAGTTCTTTAGGTTAGTTGCTGGGGACTGCCACAGATACAGACTCAGGTTCAGACTGTGCCCGGCGAGTGTGTTTCCTCCAGGCTTAGATTGTGCATAGATTCACCTCCCTAGGAACTTCTTGTGGGAACGGAGGTGCCTGGTGATGTAGGACTTTTGGGGTGCAAGGTACACGCGAGGCAGAAGGTCTTGCGTGGACGGGAAGGGCGGTGGATGCTGGCGATGTCTTAGCTCTCTTTTCAGAAAAACGTTTATGTCGATTTTAGTTATTTTAGCTAGCAGGCAAATGAGGTCGGTCCAGGTTACTTGGGTAGGGCACGACCAAGCCATTTCTATCCTTGATGCGGTCCAGCGAGCCCCCCCAGAAGGCTGCAACAAGGGCCTCATTGTTCCCAGCATAGTTCAGAAGGCCGGGTACGGAAACCGGGATGGCATATTGGTCCCACAGAAGATTCGCCCTTGGCAGGAACGTAGCAGGACGCAGATGCCGCGGAGGTATTGCTGCCAGGTCGTTCAAAAAATTTTCCGGAAGGCAACCAGAAATTCTCTGTATGTCCCATGTCAGCGGATTCCCTCTCTCCCTGAGGGGTGAGGCCCAGGCCCAAGGCTTCACCTGAGAGCAGGTGATGATAAACGCCACCATTTGTCTTCGGATGGAAACTGGGTGTTCCAGGACCTCGTAGTGTATGGTACACTGGTTGATGAATCCCAATCTCGGCGGACATGGTAAGGAGTCTCGTCGTAACGGGCAGGCAGAGGCTGGTCAGGGCTGGGACGGAACATGGCAGCAAGGAGGCGGAGATACTGCAGGTAGCAGAGCTGGCGTAGGTACCTGTGCAGATGCAACTTCATAGACGGCAGGTAACTGTCTGTAGCTTCTGGTAGAGTTGCTCCAGGTGCGTGCCATGGACGGTTGATTTCAGCTACCAGGTCCAGGTGAGTCAATCCGGCGGATACATTTAGTATGGTCAGTTCGTACTGTCACGTTACTTGGCCGCACAAAGCCAGAAAACGCCGTGGTACAGGAGGACCCTCAGGGGCCACGCGGGCAGAAGATGGCAGTACTCTCGGCGGGTTTGCCGAAGTGCAGACCTCAGGCTTGACGGCGAAAATATAAACGGATGCAGTTAGATGTGTAATGGAAGCACCGTCCAGAGGTGATAACAGATACACAGCAGGATAGCTGACTGGTTGCAGAGACCAGGAGTTCAGCAAGGTAATAACAGGTGCGCTGGACAGCGGCCAGGGTTTAAGCACGAGTTCAGACAGAAGCTTGCAGACACTCTGGAATCCAGGGGGGTTAACAAGGCAGCAGCTTCGCAGCCAGCGTCTAGCTCCTATGAACGCACACATACGAAACTGCCCAGAGTCCAGGGAGGGAAGTTCCTTTGAAGGAAAAGGGCTCGGGTCACGGGCAGGAAGCAGGAGCACTGAGTGCATAATGTCGCAGGCTGGCGAGCGCATTCTATGGGGGGTGTACACACACGCTGGGGAAGCCACAATTGGTCGGACACGCGTGGAAGCAGGGCCAGGTGAGTAACGCTGAGGCAGAAGCCAGGTTGTAGAGCAAACTACACAGCCGCCTGTATGCCCCGCACAGGAGCAACAGCGGACCCAGACACAGGGGCACGGGACGACGACCGCGGGCTCATGGCAACGGGGCCGCGAGGCGCGATCCGTTGACAAGGTCATCTCCCTCGGCTTCTTAATCCTCTGGCCTTCTCCTCCTCCTACCTGCTACCTGATAAAAAACACGAATTTTCATCCAAAACACTGCTTGTGCTCCACATGTCTTCCTCCTCCTCCTCCAAATTCAGACCCCACTGGACTCTTGTGGCTGTGTGATGTAGTGCACGTCTACTGTCCCGACCAGAAGATTTTTGCAGCATCTGTTCCGAAGACATGAAGCAGTGAATGACATTATTCTATCACGTGAGTCTTGGTAACTGCCAAATAAAGTCCCCCCCATGGACCTCCTCAAACGGGTCTGTGCAAATGGGCAGGTGTTCCGCATTGAGCTGCCACTGGCTGACATAAAATGACACAGTTGTCCTGTTCCGCTTGGATCATCAAGAAATCATTTAATGGCATTCTCTGTGCATCAATTTCTCCGTGTTTTGTTCTGTACATCAATTTCTCCTGTTTTGCACTGTTCATCAATTCTTCCTGTTCTGCACCTGTTCAGATGATTTCTCTCTGTTTTTCTCTGTTTATTACAATCACAAAACGGCCACTTTATTTGGTACAACTGTCCCAACTGCTCGGATTAACAATTAAATTTCTAATAGCCAATACATGGCGGCAATCTCAGTGCATTTAGGCATGTAAGACATGGTCAATGTACAATCTCCTGCAGTTCACACCGTGCATCAGTTTGGGAAGAAAGGTGATGTGAGTGCTTTGAAACGTTGGCATGGTTTGTTGGTGCAGAAGGGCTGGTCTGGTATTTCAGAAAACTGCTTGATCTCCTGGATTTTCATGCACAACATCCCCCTAGGGTTTCCAGAGAATGTCCGAAAAAGGAAAAACAATCAGTGAGCGGCCACCAGTCCTGTGGCGGCGGAAATGCCTTTTGGATGCAGAGGTTAAAAGGAGAATGGGCTGACTGGTTCGAGATGATAGAAAGGCAAACAGTGACTCAAATAGCCACCGTTACAACCAGGGTAGGCAGAAGAGCAATTCTTCTGACGCACAGTACGGCGAACTTGAGGCAGTTGGGCTACAGCCAGCAGAAGCCCACACCGGGTGCCACCTTTTTTCAGCTAAGAACAGGAAACTGAGGCCCCCAATTTGCCCCAAACTCTTTAAAAAATTTGGGCATTTTAAAAATTGGAAAAAAAAGTTTCCCGGTTTTGATAGTCTCGAAATTTTTGCTGCGACATTCGGGTGGAAAAGGGGCAAATTTGGGGGGTCAACAACCCTTAAACATGGATCCCCTCCGCCTTGTATTTAAAAGGTTTTAGGCTTTGGGGGATGGGGTCATGGTGTGGGGAAAAATTTTTTTTGGACTCTTTGGGGCCCCTTTGGTACCAAAAGGGGCATCGTTTTCAAAAAACCTTGTTTTTAAAACTATTCCAGAAAATTAGAGGGGAAAATTCGAAAAGGAAAAAGGGGGGCCAAAACCCGTTTAAAAGGGATGTGGAAACCTTTAAAAAAGTTTGGGCCGGGGAGTGTAGTTTCTAGATTTTTTTTGCTCAAAGGGGGGTAGGTCTTGGTTTGGGGTAGAATGGTTAAGGTGCAAAGCAAAAATTTCCTGTCAATTTTTCTGGGAAAGGGCTAGTCCACCACTTTAAACTGACAGCCCGTACCATCAACTTTTACAGGAGCCCCGTCAACCTTCTGCACTTAGGGATGGCTAGACACATATTGCTTTTCTTGGCCCAAACGTTCGGGAACGACTGCTGGAAACCGAGTGTGGGGGGAGGCCGGACATCGGGAAACCCGTAATGATGTGAAAGACAGGCAGTTGCTTCGGCAAGGTGGTGGAGCCTTACTGCCTGAAATGGGAAGGGGTCCATTGGGTGATGCTGTTTTTGCGGGGGGCAGGATGGCACCAAATCTGAGACAAGTTTTCCAGGCCACTGGGACCTGCATGTTTTATGCAGGGGTTTTGGTGCCAACTTTTGGTCCCCGGGTTTTTCCCTTTTCTTTCTGCCCACAGATTCCCTTTCCCAAAAACCCGTACGGCCCTTTGGTTCTTGTCAAAAAACTGCCACACCGCCGAATAGGTGATTTTATCACCAATGCTCCGCACTGACTGACTGCTACCGCCGCTGCCTCGGTGAGCCATTGCGCTGCTACTTACTGGGACCTGCAAAGTAGGTGGTCTAAATAATGGCCATTTGGCTCCCGATCTCGCACTACTGCCACCTTGCTGACTCCCGGCCACACTTCCGACTTGCCGGCAACGCCACTGCCTGACGCGCAAGTTGCCACTCTCTTCTCCCGATGATGACGATGAAGCCCTTGCTTCCAGGGCCGGGACGATAGGTAGTTGAAGGTAGGTGACCGCCTGGGGCGCCACTTCATCCCAGGCAGAAAAGGGGCAAAGGAGGCATGGATGGGCTGATTTTCTAATTTGGGGGGGCATTTATCCTTGTTTATTAGGCAGCAAATACCTTGCCCAGCCTTGCTTGCTTCACCCTGCTCCCAAGTGCGATCGGCTACATCAATTAATGTTTGCCTGTCACCGCCGTCCACCTCAATGGTGTCGCTGTACAGAGGCTGACCTCGCAACATAACCCCCCATGCCACTCTCCTCATCACTAAGAAGAAGCAGCGGATGTCTTCCCCACCTCTTTGCTGCCCACTGTCCTCAAATAGTTTGTCCTCACTGTATAGTGGCACAGAGCCCCCCCAAAACAAAAGTATTCTCAGGGGTGGGAAGCGAAAGGGACAGAGGGGGGTTGAGGACAGGTGAGGGCCCCTGACCTGCTCCCGGGCAATCAAACTAAAGGGTTTTGTCTTACGGATGCACCAACTCTTTGCCGGGGTTGTCAGATGTCATCTGGGAGAAAGTGGATGACCTAGTCAACCATTCGAGAACCGTTGGCTTGGTGGTCAACACACGACCACTAGATGACCCCGGAAGCTCTTTCACACATTCGTCACTTCCTACACTTTGGCACCCACAGGCACTTAACTTTATATAGATGTATGGTTGGGATGGCAGGTTCATCCACTTTTATTAATTACCCCATTTTTTGTAACGGGTGGACCATGTAAACCAAGCACTTGTCTCCTTTGTTTCACCCATACCCCAAAGATTGAATTTTTGGAGCGGGGACCTCCCCCCTTTGCTTTTTGTAAGTACTTTTTTATGCGGGTTTTTATCTGTGCTTATCCCTCTTATTGAAAAGTGCTGCTATTTTGGGCACTATATAAAAAAAAATAATTATATTATTATAGTATCTTGGCCCTACGCTGGGTTCTTTTCCAGCGGGTGCTGAAATTAACTTTCAGGCGTTTTCCCATTTAATTTTTGGTCTTTTGCCCCGGTAACGCCCAGAAATTAAGTGTGAAGCTTTCCCCAAGAGCGGGGGGCTTCATGTGTTGTCATATAAAACACGCATTGTATGAAACAAACCCAGCTCCCTATGCAATTTGATCTGGACAATTAATACAACACCCTACGGGCTCTCGTAGGGGAAAATAGCGTCTAACGCATTCGCCAAGAATAAATTGGGTGGGGGGAATTTTGGTGAAAAATTGGCAAACGGAAAAGTTTGAGAAAAAAAAAAAAAATTCCCCCCTCCTAATAATAACTTTATTTATATAGCAAAAAAATTTTTCCAAGCACTTTAAATTTTAAAGGGGATAATAAACATTACAAAAAAAAAATCTTACAGTAGACCGATATAACCCTGCCCCGGGAAAATTGCAATCTATTGGGGTGTACGGGGAGACAGGGTAGAATGCACGTTTTCAATGGTCCACCAATTTTATAAATTTAGGTGTTTACAAAAACTTGGGGGGAAACCGCCACCCTACATACATCTATATACAAAAAGTCCCAGATGCCCAAGTGAGGGAGTAAGGAAACCGTCAAATGGGGCATAGAAATTTGGAAAAACATTACTCTAACAGAATACATAAAAAATTGAGGTTTCCAGTTACACTTTTGGCCCAAAAATGCTTAAGCCCACCTCCCCAAACATCAGGGAAACCCCAAATGCAGGTGGGGCCTCCTATTGTTACCTCTTTTTGGGTCCTATTCAACCTGCATACTTAGGGAGCGAAAATACCTGCTTCAAAGAACATGCACTGGGTTTTAAAAACCGGGGAAGTGGGTGGGGGGCAAAAACCCCAAAAAGGAGCTAAAACCCCTCCTCCCTACATATATATAATCAAAAAAAAACAATTGGGTTTTGCACATGGAAAAAAATTTTTTTGAAAAAACAAATGCACACTGGTGGGCAGAATTCTAAGAATTACAAAATTTAAAAAACAGTGGCACATTTTGACTAAGGAAAACCGTCAAAGGGGGGCTAGGGGAAAAATTTGGAAAAAGCATTACTGCTAACTAAATACATGAAAAAAAAATTGAGGTTCTATTCACCCCTTTTGGCCAAAAATGCTTAAAACCCACCCCCCCAATCAAAAGGGGACCTCAATGCAGGGGGGTCCTCCTATTGTTACCTTTAATTGGGTCCATTCAGACCTGAACCTTAGGGGCGAAAAACCTGCTTCAAAAAACACTGCAATGGTTTTAAAACCTGGGGAATGGGTGGGGGGCAAACACCAAAATTTGGGACTACCACTCCCCCCACCTAATTAACAAAAAAAACCTGGTTTTGCACATGGAAAAACTTTGTTTGAAAAAACAAAAGCAAACCCCGGGGGGGCAGCAATTAATAGACTTACAAATTCAAAAAACATGGCCATTATGGACTAAGGAAACCGTCAAAGGGACATAGGAAATTTGGGGAAAAAGCATTACTGCCTAGAAACATTTAAAAAAATTGAGGTTCTCCCTTCACACTTTTGGCCAAAAATTTTAAACCCCCCTCCCCAAACTCAAGGGGGGCCCAAGTAGGTGGGGCCTACGCTATTGTTACCTCTATTGGGTTTCTATTCAGACCTGCATACCTTAGGGAGGAAGATACCTGCTTCAAAGAACACTGCACTGGGTTTTAAAAACCCGGGGAAGTGGGGGGGGTCAAACACCAAAATGGAGACTTTCCACTCCTCCCCCAAAATATATAAAAAAATTTTAAAAACAACAATTGGGGTTTTGCCCATGGGAAAAAATTTGTTTGAAAAAACAAATGCACACTGGTGTGGCACAATTCCCAAAAAACATTAAAAAATTCAAAAAAAAGTGGCACATTATGGAAATAAGGAACCGGGCAAATGGGACATTTAAGGGAAAAATTTAAAAAACATTACTGCTTTCCCAAAAACCCTGAAAAAAAATTTAGGTTTTTCCCGTTTTACAAACTTTTTGGCCCCAAAAAAGGGTTTTGCCCACCTCCCAAAACATCAAGGGACCTCAATGCAGGTGGGGGCCCCACCCTTTTTTTACCTCTAAATTGGGGCCCCATTTAGACCTCATACCTTAGGGGGCCCAAGATACCCCCCTTCAAAGAACACTGCACCCGGGTTTAAAACCTTGGGGAAATGGGGGGGTGCACTTGAGGGCCCCTTGATGAATTTGGGGTGGGCTTAACATTTTTGGGGCCCAAAAAATTAAAATGAAACCTCAATTTTTTTTTTTATTCTAGTTATCAGTAATTCTTTTTCCCCAAAATTTTCCCTTTTCCCATTTGACGTTTCCTTATCCATAATGTGCCACGTTTTTTTTAATTTTGGGAACGTCTATAAATTGCGCCACAAAAAAGTGTGCATTTGTTTTTCAAAAAAAAAAAGTTTTTTCCCTGTGCAAAAAAACCCTTTTTTTTTTTGATTTTAAAAATATGTAGGGAAATGGTATCCCATTTTGTGTTTCACCCCCCCCACTTCCCCCAAAGGTTTTTAAAACCCGTGCAGTTTCTTTTAACAGGGATCTTCGCTCCCTTTAAGGGTTTCCCGGGCTGAATAGGGCCCAATAATAACAAATGCGTGGGGGGGCCCCCCTGCACTTGAGGTCCCCTTATGATTTTGGGGGGTGGGCTTAAGCATTTTTGGCCAAAGTGTGAACTTAGAACCTTTAATTTTTTTCATGTATTCAGTTACATAAAGCTTTTTTCCCCAATTTTCCCATGGCCCATTTGACGGGTTTTTCCTTTGTCCATAATGTCCACTGTTTTTGAAAATTTTTAAAGTCCCATATTTAATTGCTGGCCCCCCCCACCCAATTGCATTTTTTTTTTCAAACCCAAAATTTTTTTTCCCGGCAAAACCAATTGTTTTTTTATTTTTAAAATATTAGGGAGGGTGGGATCTCCCCTTTTGGGTTTGCACCCCCCCCACTTCCCCAGTTTTAAAACCAGTGGGAGTTTCTTTGAACATATCTTGCTCCCTAAGGGATGCAGTCTGGGAAAAGGGCCCAATAGAGGGAACAAACGTAACCCCCTGCACTTTAGGCCCCTTTGATATGGAAGGGGGGCTTAAACAAATTTTTTGGGCCCAAAAGGGGTGAACCGGGGAACCTCAATTTTTTTCAAATTTTTCTATTACATAATGCTTTTTCCCCAAAATTTTCCCATGTCCCATTTGACGGTTTCCTTAGTCCATAAGTGCCCGGGGTTTTTTTAATTTGTAATGTCTATATGAAATTTCGGGCCCCACCAATGTGCATTTTTTTTTTTCAAACAAAGTTTTTCCAGGGCAAAACCATTTTGTTTTTTTGAAATTTTATTTATTAGGGGGGGTGGTATCTCCATTTTGGTGTTTCACCCCACCCCCCTTCCCCAGGTTTTTAAAACCCGTCAGTGTTTTTTGAACATACTTTCCCCCTAAGGTTAATCCCCGGTTTTTTTTTTAATTTTTTGACCCCCAAAAGAGGTAACATAGCAAAAGGGCCCACCCTGCACTTAGGCCCCTTTATGATTGGAAGGGGGGGAAACCTTTTTGGCCCAAAATTGAACCCCCCCCAACCCTCAAATTTTTTCAGGGAGTCCCATTAAGAAAAGCTTTTTCCAAAATTTCCCCAGGGCCCAATTGAAGGTTCCCTTAAACCATAAAAGTGCCAAATTTTTTTTAAAATTTTTTAAAACTAATGAATTCTGCCCCCCCCAGTGCATTTTTTTTTTACAAACAAAAGTTTTCCCTGTCAAAAACCAATTTTTGGGTTTTTTTGATTATATATATAGAAGGGGTGGTAACTCCATTTTTTTTTTGCCCCCCCCAACCCCCGGCCCCCGGTTTTTTTTCCATGCAGTTTCTTTGAAAGCAAAAAATCTTTGTCCCTAAGGGAAAGAAATCTGAATTTAAAACCCCCAAAAAGTTAAAAAATAGCGAAAACCCACCCGGGACTTGAGGTCCCCTTATGGGGGGAGGGGGCCTTTTTGCATTTTTGGGCCCAAAAATTTTAAAATGAAACCTCAATTTTTTTCAGGGATTCATTTTGCATTTAAAGCTTTTTCCCCAAAATTTCCCAAACCCTTTGACGGTTTTTCCTTTTCCATAATGTGCCTCTGTTTTTTTAATTTGTAATGTCAAAAATAATTTCTGGGCCAAAACCCAAATTGCATTTTTTTTTTTTAAAAAAAGTTTTTTTAAGGGGAAAACCAATTGTTTTTTTGATTATAAATATGAAGGGGGGAAATGGAATCTCCATTTTTGGGGTTTTTCACCCCACCCCCCCCTTCCCCAAGGGTTTTTTAAAACCCTTTCAGTGTTTTTTTGGGAAACAGGTATAAAAACGCTCCCTAAGTAGCAGGTCCGGAAAAAGGGCCCAAAAAGAGGTAACAATCCCTAGGGCCCACCTGCACTTGAGGGCCCCTTTATGATTGGGAGGGGGGCTTAAGCAATTTTTTGGCCCAAAAATTGAATAAACCTCAATTTTTTCAGGGATTCCCATTTACCCTAATCTTTTTTCCAAAAATTTTCCCATTTCCCATTTGAAAGGGTTTCCCCTTTTCCATAATGTCCACTGTTTTTTTAATTTGTAATGTCTATATGAATTGCTGCCACACCAGTGTGCATTTGTTTTTTCAAACAAAGTTTTTCCCTGTGCAAAACCAATTGTTGTTTTTGAATTTTAAAAAAAGTGTAGGGAGTTTAACGGGTTTTGTGTGATAGCCGGTTTTGGGGGGTTTGCAATTAAGGATTCCTTTGGCCAATGGGAAAATTGGTTTTTCAAGGCATTTTTTTGAGGGGTTTTGAGTGTGCCTATCAAATCCCAGTAGCATGTTCAAAAGTACGTGGGCCCCCCACGGGGGGGGGGAAATCTTGGAGATGGGCATGGAGGTTCGGATGATTTAAGGAAAATAATCAAAAACATCAAACAAGCGGGGGATACCAAAGGGAGGGTGGGAGCAGAGAAAGGGAGGAGAGGTAGGGGGGTGCAAACCTGTGGAGAGTTTTTTGGGGGAAGTGATTAGTTTATCTGTTTTTCTGTAACTGGATGAACAAACCCTGCAATGACTGACACAGGTAGAGGCCTTAAATAAAAGGGGGCTGGAAAAAAAGAAAAAGCCTGGGTGCTGAATTTGACAATTGGAGAATGTGCAGAGGGAGACCGATAAGGGAAGGAGTTGCAGTGTTTAAGATGGGAAAGATAAAAGCCCAAAAATGAGGGGTTCCCAGTTTGGGTTTTTTTATAAAAAGGGCGGGTTCTGGAAAATGTTCTTGAGGTGCGGGGACAGGACCGGGCAAAAGATTGAATATAGGGGGTGAAAAAACAATCAGAATCTAATATAACCCCAAGGGCAAACGGGCCCACTGCCCGGAAGTTTCGAAGGTACCAAAACACTAAGACAAAAAAAACCCGGGGGAAGGGGGTTGGGAAGTAGATAGCGGAAAGACAATAAGTTTTAGTTTTTTGTTAGGTTTAGTTTTTAAAAAAAAGAGGACATGATGTAAGAGACAAACGACCCGTCACTGGGTTTTGTAGGAAAAGGCCCGAGGTGATTTATGGGGCCCAGGGTATAAAATTTATGCCATCAGCATAAGTGGTACTGGAAAAAAAAAAATTTGCTGATGTTTGCCAAGGGGGGTTGTAGAAGGGAAAAGAGGAGAGGACCTAGAACTAATCCCTTAGGAATGGCAACAACAAGAGGTAGAGGAGAGGAGGTAGAACCGGAAAATGAGACCCTGAAGGAGTGGTCAGAGAGATGGGATGAGAACCAAGAGAGAGCGGTGTCCTCTATGCACATGGCGCTGAGCACGCAGAGGAGAAGGTGGTGATACATGGTATCAAACTCTGCAGAGAGATCCAGGAGAAGCAACAACGAGTAGTTTCCCTGAGACTTAGCAGTGAGGAGATCATTAGAGACTTTAACTAGCGCAGTTTCTGTGGCATGTAGAGTGCAGAAACGGGATTGTAGAAGATCGAGAAGAGAGTTAGTAGAGAGATAGCGGATTAGGCGAGAGCAGACCAAGCGTTCTAGGTGTTTAGAGATGAAGGGCAGATTAGAGACTGGTCACTAGTTAGCAGTGCAGTACGGGTCCAGAGTGGGCTTTTTTAGTAAAAGGGTTATGATGGCGTGTTTGAAGGAAGATGGAAAGATCCCAGTGGAGAGAGAGAGGTTGAAGATTGCAGTTAGGTGAGAGATGACAGCTAGAGAAATAAACTGGACAAGGTGAGAGAAAATGGGTCACTAGAGCAGGTGGTGGGGCGATCAAACAGGAGAAGCCTGGGTACTTCTTCCTCTGTCAACGGGTCAAGAGCTGAGAGCAGGCTAGAGGACGTGCGGGGAGGGACAGGATAGATATTACTTGGGGATTGGGATGCAATGTTTTGCCGGATACTGTCGATTTTGTCTTTGAAGTGAGTGGCCAGGTCTTCAGCACAGAGGTCAGTGACAAGGGCCTGAGCTTTTGGGCTGAGGAGGGAGTGGAAAGTGTCAAACAGGTGTTTTGGGTTGTTGTGTAATGTTGAGATGAGAGAGCTGAAATATTTTTTCTTGGCGCAATACACAGGGCTGTATTTATAGGTCGTGCTGCCCTAGGCACTAAACCCTAATATGACCCCATTAACCAATTAGATTACCACGAACCTTTTCATATTATGCCACACCCCTTTACAAAAGCCACGCCCACAACAACCATGTAACGGCTCAAGAAGAAATCGAATTGAAGGATTTGCTTTCACCCAGATTTCCTAGATGTTGGAGAACCTATTCAGCATACAGGATAGATTGGAGATGCCGCCACACTGTGCCTACACCTAAACCATTAGACTTCAACCAATAAAAGCCACACTGCAGCTTAAAGGGAATATGTCACCAATATTTTATTTTATTTATCAATTTAAGACCCTGATACATATTCTTTTCTTCTTCGAGATTTTTATTTTCTGATTGTAGATTTTTTTGTTTGGTCGTCTGTATATGAGCATACTTGCCAACTTTTGAAAGTGGAAAAGTAGGAGGTCTTAAGGGGCGGCGCGTGTAGCGCGCTGTGGTAAAAATTTACATGGCCATGCCCATCTTGTTGGTGCACCATGCCCCTTAGAAAAAGCCACACCCACTCCACCTAAATGCATCACAGCTCTGGAAGAAAGCCAGGTAGAGGCCCCTCTAGCCCGGTAGTGCCCTTAGAGCCAGGTAGTAGCCCCCTAATAGCCAGGTAGATGCCCTTATAACCAGGTGATATTCTTTATAGTCAGGTAGTGCTCCTTATAGCCAGTTAGTGCCCACTAATAGTCAGGTAGTGACCCCTAATAGCCAAGCAGTGACCCCTAATAGCCAGGTAGTAACCCATATAGCCAGGTAGTTTCCTCTATAGCCAGGTAGTGCCCCCTCTTGTAGCCAGGTAGTGCCCCTATAGCCAGGTAGTGCCCCTCTTTAGCCAGGTAGTGCCCCCTATAGCCAGGTAGTGCCCCCTCTTGTAGCGGTAGACCCTATAGCCAAGTAGTGCCCCCTCTTGTAGCCAGGCAGTGCCCCCTTGTAGCCAGGCAGTGTACCCTTGTAGCCAGGTATTGCCCCCTTGAAGCCAGGCATTGCCCCCAGTAGCCAGGCATTGTCCCCTGTAGCCAGGCATTGTCCCCAGTAGCCAGGCAGTGCCCCCAGTAGCCAGGCAATGCCCCCAGTAGCCAGGTAGTGCCCCCAGTAGCCAGGCAGTGTCCCCAGTAGCCAGTTAGTGCCCCCAGTATCCAGACAGTGTACCCAGTAGCCAGGTAGTGCCCCCAGTAGCTAATAAAAAAAATAATAAAAACGACTTACCTCACCTGGCTCCCAGCAACCCATCCAGCTCCAGACAATCTCCTCTGCGTCGCAGGGTGAGTAACCTGTAACATACAGGGGATAAAGCAGGAGGGGAACGATCCCTCCTGCCTCCACCTGACTGACTGTGCGGCTGCGGCCACACAAGTCAGTGAAACTCGCCGAGCGGGAGAGCGGCCGCATCACCCCCCTGTAGGAGCGGTGCCAGAGTAGCGTCCTGGCGCTACTCCGGCGACACAGTCATTTACAAAAAACCCTGCTGCCTGTTGGCGGCAGGAGGTTCGCCAACTCTGCCGGGGTGGCGAGGGGGGGGAGCTCCATTAGCGGGACTCCCCCGCCAAAAGCTGGAGAGTTGGCATGTACGTATATGAGTATGATCTATGACAGACATTCTCACCCATAGCAACAAATCATACTTCATTTTCCCAGAATGTTCTAAGAAATGAAGGCGGTGGTAGGGGAGAAGGGGGATGGCAGGGAAAACTCTGGGGCCCCTGCCTTCACAGTGGGCAGGTCTCATAGTTAGATGGAAGGTCTAATAAGATTATATAGGTGAGATGGCCAGGTGGTCATACAGCATAACAGCCTAAAGATGCTCTCACACAGCGCCTTTTTGATGTGTCTGTTAATGTGTGTTTTTTGTGTAGAAAGGCACGATGATTAATACTGTACATTGCTGTACAAAAATCGCGGCAAAAATCATGATTTTACCGCGATTTTTGTGCAGCAATGTACAGCATCAATTGTTGTGTCAACCTGCACAAAAACACACATTGACAAATGCATAAAAAACGCGCTGTGTGAGAGCATCCTTAGGCTGTTATGCTGTATGACCACCTGGCCCTAAGAGGTGCCGCCCTAGACATCCGCCTATATGATACCTATATACACATCACATGAGAGCCCTATATGATAATGACACCTATATAACACAACACATCACATGACAGATGGCTCCGTATGGTCTGACACCTCCTATACGCACATCAAATGAAAGACAGCTCCATATAGTCTGATACCTCCTATTATAAGATAGACAGTTCCATATAGTCTGATAACCTAATTATATGATAGACAGCTCCATATAGTCTGATACCTCCCATTATATGATAGACAGCTCCATATAGTCTGATACCTCCCATTATATGATAGACAGCTCCATATAGTCTGATACCTCCTATGATAGACAGCTCCATATAGTCTGATACCACCTATTATATGATAGACTGCTCCATATAGTCTGATACCTCCTAAGATAGACAGCTCCATATTGTCTGATACCTCCCATTATATGATAGACAGCTCCATATAGTCTGACACTTCCCATTATATGACAGTGACACACAGCTCCATAAAGTCTGATACCTCCCATTATATGACAGTGACCACAGCTATATAGTCTGGCACCTATACATGTTCCCCTGCCTTCCCCTCACTCCCACCATCCAACACCTCTCACTCACATTTCACCTGCCTCCAGCCCCCACTCACATATCACCTGCCTCCAGCCCCACTCACATTTCACTGCCTCCACTCCCCACTCCTGTTTTCACCTGCCTCCAGCCACCATGCACATTTCATCTGCCTCCAGCCCCACTCCGTTTCACCTGCCTCCAGCCCACCACGTTTCACCTGCCTCCACCCCCACTAAGTTTCACCTGCCTCCACTCCCCACTCACGTTTCACCTGCCTCCACTCCTCACTCACGTTTCACCTGCCTCCAGCCCCCACTCACGTTTCACCTGCCTCCACTCCCCACTCACGTTTCACCTGCCTCCACTCCCCACTCACGTTTCACCTCCCCTGCCTTCAGCCCCCACTCACGTTTCCCATGACTCCAGCCCCCACTCACGTTTTACCTGCCTCCAGCCCCACTCACGTTTCCCCTGCCTCCAGCTCCCACTCACGTTTCACCTGCCTCCAGCCCCACTCACGTTTCACCTGCCTCCTGCCCTCACGTTTCACCTGCCTCCAGCCCCACATCACATTTCACTGCACCTGCCCCCCACTCACATTTCCCCTGCCTCCAGCCCCACTCACGTTTCCCCTGCCTCCAGCCCCACTCACGTTTCCCCTGCCTCCAGCCCCCACTCACGTTTCACCTGCCTCCAGCCCCCACTCACATTTCACCTGCCTCCCCAGTCACTTTTCACCTGCCTCCTGTCATGTTTCACCTGCCTCCAGCCCCCACTCACATTTCACCTGCTTCCAGCCCCCACTCAAGTTTCACCTGCCTCCACCCCTCCCCTTCCCTCTCTCCCCTCAGGGTGGTTGCAAGAGTTTCATTGTATTGCTTGACAGCCAGGTCAGGGCAGGAGATGGAGGAAATTGGGGACAGTGAGGACTGTATGGTATCTACGAGTTCCTGAGTGTTAATGGAGCGAATATTTCTGAAAGACAGAAAGGCAAGAGTGTCCAGAGAATGCTGAGAAATAGTGATAGTGAAGGAGATAAGGTTGTGATCAGAGAGCACATATGGAGAGTTAGGGACGTTGGAAATTGATGAGAGACTACAGAAGACCAGATTAAGAGAGTTCCCATCCTTGTGGGAGAGTTTGTAAATTGCAAGAGGCCAAGAGATGATGTTAGTGAAAGAAACTGAGAGGCAGAAGGAGACATGGGGTGATCAATTTGGATGTTGAAATCACCCATGATGAGTGATAACACAGATCCCTTACTCCTCACAGCAGAGAAGTATGAATGTTCTTCTATATGTAATGTGTAATGCCCCAGAACAAAGGTACTTTGGACTGTGGACATTCACCCTACTGCTACTATGCAAAGTATGCAACCCCTTTCTATCTTGGTACCACGGTTTATACTGTTATATACTTCTATACTGTTTCACTTGTTAAACTTAGCTTTAGTTGTTCTGTTTATTTGCTCTATCATCTGCACTGTGGGAAAGGTTAACTCATAGCCAGCCAATACTGAAAAACTCTGATACTTGCTACCTATGGACTGATGTTGGTAACTTTCCTCTTTGCTAGAAAATGCACAGTTGAGTTTAGGAGGGATAATCTCAAATAGTGACCTTTTCACAATCTGGAAAACCTGCTGAATCATTCCCGTTGGCCAGAATGAAAGCTCTATATAAATGTATGAGAAATTGAAAATGTTTTTGCAAGGGTATGTCCACACGGCAGTTCTAAAATAATGGTCAGATTCTGTTATAGAATCTGATCGTATTTCACAATCCGTTTTCGTTTTTTGCTACATGTTTTTGTGCAGATTTTGAAATCGGTTCTTGGATTTGGCTGGTCCATTGACATTGAACAGTACAAGAATTTTAACATGGTTTTCAGATTTAAAATCAGAGACTACAGACTACAGCTCAGATTTTCTATTGAGGTCTATGGAAATGATTTACAGTCAGTTTTTCACTGTAAACCCTTTCTGTGTAGACATAATCTAAAGGGTACCTTAGGGTATGTCTATAAAGCACGGGTTCATACTCTTTTCCACTCTACCTCTCTCATTTGAAGATTCTAAATTATCTAGACACTGTATAAAAGATTAGCACTCAGAGCACTTAGTGGTTCTACAGATAGAGACCAGTGGGTAACAGAAGAGACTCTTCCAGACTGCCTGTGCAACGAGAAGATGATTATGAAGATACCAAGCTAGAGATACTGTGTCACCAGCCCTTTGACCCAGATGTCAGCCAGACGACTGAGCTATAGACCCTGGGACACCAGTGCTTCACCCAGCATACCAGTCTTATGAGAGAGAAGGACAGCTAGCCCAGGCCTTTCCTCAGCACAGAGCTTTTGCCTGTCAGGGAGGAGACTGGAGAAGGCGCTCAGTGTCTTGCCTATGTTCCGCCATTAAAGAAATGCGCTGGTTTACTGCAGACCTTTGACTCTCTAGACTTATTTCCCATTGGGGTGCACCACGCCTTACTAACCCTTCCAGAGATCAGTGGTGACACCTCAACAGTGTTCAGGGAATCCAGCATAGAGTTTGGATGCCCCCAAACCCGGGAAATGAAAATGTGCTATGAAACTACATTTTTATACTAAGGATTTACATTTGTGGAAGGTATCCATGTCACATTCACACTTGTTTTATGAATTTGGGAGTTGTATGGACTGTATAATACATACCAGCTGTTATTGAGGCTGATCATGAATAGGAAAGGTGTCCTCAACAATGTTTGAATAGGAAGCTGAACATGAAAATAAATGGTTGATATAGAGAAATATTGTGATGTTTCAGGCATTATACATGGCCTCAAAGGGAATGAAACATTCACAGAACTGTCAGTGGCCCTATCATTGTATTGTATGAGATTTGGGCTGTCAGGAGTAGCAGTGATCCTGTTGCTGCCGCTGAGAAATGATGTAGAATAAATGTAAAGTAGGACAATATTTTTCATAAAATGAATCAGAGAGAATCCATGAAAGGAATACATATCACATTTACTATATGCCAGTAACAACACATCCGTCTTAGGTGCCACAGTATTCCTGTCTTAAATATACTAGTAAATCCACTGAAAAAGCCTAAGGGTGCGTTCACTTGACGGGTTAGGGCGATGATTCTAGGTGTGGATTTTGCGCCCAGAATCAGTGTCCAGACAGAGTGTACAGTGTTTTGTAATATTAGCATCATTGTTCAAACCACGCTGATTTTACACGAGTATTTATCAGTGCATACTGTCCGTGCTGTCAAAGAATTGACATGTCAATTCTTTGACGCTTGTTACGTGCCAATAATGATAAAGTGAAATCCGCTTTGGGTATTCTGGGCCGTCTACTCATTGAAATTCCCCGCTGGCAAGCACATAATTTTCAACGGGTAAACAAGACTTTTTCAACGCTGACAATGTCAATACCGAAAAATCAGTCATGTGAACCTGCCCTAACAGTCAGCTGTACATATCAGAGATATGGTCATGGCTGCACTGCCCATCTGTCTATTCTGGCAAATACTAGGTGGGCCAGTATCAGCCCAGTAACTTGGATGAGCAGTACTTTCAACTGTATCCATGTCCTCGGGGCATAGATCCTGTTAAAAACTATGGGAGAGCAGAAAGCGGTTAGCTCCGTGCCCCACCGCTTACTCTTATAAACCATAGGCTGCTTTGGGACGGTGCCCTATAAGAAGTTGGGAGCACTATAAGGACACAGTGATATCAAGTGAAGAGTACGAGAAAAGGCCTTTTCCTAGGCTAGATTGCATCGGGGGGGGTGAAAAAAATTCCATCCTCTCCCCGTTCATAATGTGCCGGATGCGAAAAGTGTCACCATAAACCAAACCCAAAAATTACAAAAGTTTTTCCACAATGTGCTTTTTAAAAAAAACTTGAAAAAAATGTCATACAGTTCCACAAACTGACAAAAAAACCCGAATCCCAGGCTAATGTATAAATGCCCCTACAAAAGACCACATCTCACCAGCCTATGATAAATTTTATACCACATCTGAAACATATCACCCCATATAGTGACTGAAAAATACTCCAATATCATCACCATACTGATGAAAAATTCTGCCACACCATGACCACATAGTGACTGAATAATACAACTACACCATGACCACATATTGCCACCACATAGTTACAGAATAATACTTCCACATCGGCAGAGGCTTCCCACCTAGGTTATCCAGCGTCGCAGGGGGTGTGATGAAAGCCGTGCGCCCCCTGCAATGCAAATGTGTAGTACGGCTTGAGCTTTGTACACAAAAGGGGAAGGAGGAGGGTAAGTCAGCCCTCCTTTTCCCCCTGAAAGAGCAGCTGCATGGTGTGGCCATGCTAACCTGATGATCTTATTCAACGCACAGTCAGAGGCTAATCAGAGTCAATGCACAGTCAGAGGAAATCGCAAGAAACCCCTGGTCGAGAAGAATGTTTGGTTTTAAAACTGTATTGAAAATTCCTTCAGTTTTCAGTTCTTTTATAAAATTAATTTTTTAAACATAAATGATCATTGCATAGAAGTAATATTTTTCTTAGTTGGCTGGTTTCTATACAGTAACCGTATGATTGTATTAAGCAGTTACTAATAGTCCATTGTATAGTAGTATTATTGGCACTATTTGTCTTGGTATGCAGAGTAAACCTTGCTTGGTGGTGTTATTTGGTAACTGCATGACTTATTATTTAGAGGTATTGTATCGCGCATAGAAAGATGTCAGAGACTGCAGGGATTCTGCACGATGTTGGAGAACGCTGGGGCTGTCAGGAACTGTGCAGGAAACCCACCATTCCCTTCGTTGCATTAAGTTTCTGACAGCTTCATTTAGCAGGAGAGAGAAGAAGAGCAGATCAGGCTCCTATTACAGCCTGACAGTCGTGTCACTCACATATAGAAATTAGAAAACACATATACTAAAAAATAACCTACTATAAAGGGCAGCTGTTATACCGATGTAATATTAAGCAGATTTACAGGTTAGAATTACATTTAAATTGATTTCTTTCAGAAAACTTGGTTTTATGGGCTTATTTTTCCCGCAATTAAAACATTTTTAAATTTGTTTTTTGAAAATATCAGCATTTTTGTGGGTATACCCTTCACCCCACTCACCTTTTTTAGATTTATTGATCTCATTGCTCTTTACAACCTTTTGGCTTCATGGCTTTTTCTTCTACAATAGTCTCTTCATTTCCCTTATATTCTTTTTTCTGTCTATCTTGCTTTTTTCTTTTGGGTGCTATAAATATGTGAGGAACTACGTGATAGAGCCTCCTACTATTTTTTCTATTATGACTAGTTTTCAGGATATTACCTTATTCTCAATATCACTTATTGATACTTTATTTAGGGTTTTACTTGTTGAATCTCCATATGGCTGGCTTAGACCTGCTTACTCATATGTGATCTTACCATTAAAGGGGTATTACCATTTCATTGATTAACTTTATTCACCTTTGCTAAAGTATTTAAAGACTGTTACCAAATACGTTGCTTCCCAAATTCACACAGCGTTGTTGTGGGTGGGGGATATTTTGGTGTGTCATTGTGCTTCAATACACGTGGAATGCGCACAAAAATTACGTTAATTCATAGCTCTCATAGAGAACTATGAATTATGTTTGGGGATGATAGAAGCAAATGGGGCTCCTACCCTCACTCAGCCAGCGCGTACTTCTAAAACACCTGGCAAATTGTGGGCTTTTCAGTCGCGAAGCAATCGCCTGTGACATTTAACCCTTTCAAAGTTCTTATCTTTTGATTGTTTACACAAGCTTTTCTAATTATCTCTCTCTGCTCCAGTATTGGTTTCAAAGATGATGTCGCTCCCTGCTGTATATTGAGGGCCGGGACGATGGGTAGGCGACCGCCTAGGGTGCCACTTCATCCCAGGTAGAAAAAGGGGTGCACAGAGGCATGGAGTCGGCTGAATTTTACATCTGGGGGTGCGCTTTGTGCCTTGTTTGCCTAGGGCACCAAAATCCTAGCCCTGTGTATTTAAAAGAAAATGGAGCCCTTTTACTCTTGATTTATCTTTTATTGAGGGGAAAACTTTAAAACCCTTTGGGGCAGTTTGCCTCCGTCAGGTCTGCACGACATTTTTGTGTAAATTTCATTAAAGATTAATACAGAGACTCTCAGCTGGTTTTCTTGGCAGATGTTTCTTTTTTTCTTATTAGAAGCTTCCTCTCATGACAATTACAGGTCTGCTGGCTGACATTTATAGCTGCTTGGCCAGTGTCATTGTTTTTCACAACTCCTTCATTAATAATGTCTCGAGGAGTAGGAACTAGCAGAGCTGAAATGTCAGTCATTGCTGTACACCCGCCCACAGCCTTCACAGGAAGAGTGAAAACAGCTGGATGGCAAAACCGCTTTTTTGCAGTTGTTTCATCGTATTATTAGACTGCTCTGGCGGTAGCTGCCATATATTGGAACCATCATATTGCTCTCGGTTGTTTGTAGCTTTAGTTTAGAAATAAGTAAACTTTTAAATGAGAAAACAAAAGTTCATTCATT
>JAODAL010045579.1:0-31802 GCA_025379985.1 Phyllomedusa bahiana
GCCGGGGTTTGGAGGGGCCCACACAGGGGCCGGGCCCCCCCCGCAAATATCACATCCTTAACAGCGCGCTGCCCTGTATTAAAGAAGGTGGGAGCAGCTGATCTCATGTAAATGCAGGGCCCAGGGCACAGGGCCCCCGCCGGGCATCCCCCCGGTGGGGCAGGTGCTCTCCGGCCTGGCTAAGGGAAAAAGTTTGGTGGAGAATTGCGCTAAAACGTTCTTTTGCTTTTTTCTCCCTAATTTTTTGATGTTCACTAAAAGGGGTTTTTCTCACCCCAAGGATTCTTTTTTTTGAAAAGATCTTTAAAAAATATTCACTTTGCAATATATGTCCATTAACAGTGTCCCCCATTCTGAGATATCCCCCCTTTTATTGGCTGCATCAGCCCTCATCGCAAAAGCTACAGACCTGTTTGAACTATCCTGAAGGCTCCTACACGGGTGCTATACGCCCCCGGGCTTTAGCAGCCTTGTAAATCATAACACCCCCCCTGAATTCAAAATAAACCAAGAAAACGGGACTGAGGTAAGATGAATTGATGTAGTGAGACAACCCCTTTAATGTGTTCAATAAAAGACATGCACAGTACAGCTTATGTGTTAGAAGTTTAGTTAGTTCGTGTTTGTCTATAACTGTGACTTAGATAAGAATCAAACCTATTTTTTATTAGTAATCAATACAATAACCCAGATAATTTCAATAGATTCACTTACTTTTTCTTGCAAGTCAACATGCGTACTGGTTCTCAGTAGAAGGCAGAAGACGTGGTATCAACAGTTGAAATCTCGCCATTCTGATGTAAGTTTATGAATTCATGGTCTTACATTTTAGTCTCTCCAGTAAAGCAAATGATAAGCACATCCTAAGAATAAAAATTTTGGTACAAGAAAGTTTTTTTATTTCAATGTCCAAGATCATTGAAAACACCAAAGGTGGATTAATCAGTTTCATACATGATTTAAACATATTATTTTTGAAAACAAATATTGGGTCAGAAAGCCCCTTCATCAGGTATGCTCAAACAGGATATCAGGCCAAAATATGGTCCCTTTTGGGAGGAGTACATGTAAGACCTTGGTGGTACCATTCTTTTTTCACTGCTGATACTTACTAGGTCTTACATGTGTCTACCAAAAAGGACCTTATTTTCCGAACAATATCATTTTTTGGGGTGCCTAGGAGAGTTTTTTCTGACCGAAATTTTGGGCATTTAATACCAATATTTGAGATCGTATGTGATACTGATCAATCCACCAAAGACGGTTTTTGTGGTCTTGGATACTGTAATAAAGAAACTTTCTTAATTTACCCTTCTCTGGGTTGCTGTTTTTTGCTGTACTGGATGTATATGGTTTTCTGAATGGAAAATGGGAACCCTTGATAACCTCTAAGTAGAAGCCCTTTTACAGGTACTTGCTAGGAGCTGTGCTGCCTGAACCAAATGTTTTAAGTTGTTTCATGATCTTAGTTTTTAGTCCCTTGAAACAAGGGCTCCTAACACAATTCCTCATTTCTCTCTGTAGCTCATAGCTAACTTTTTTCAGTCATCCCACAACCTGGCTTGCCACTTCCACTGCTGTTACAGCAGCTGCTCATCATAGAGGCCAGAATCTTCAGGCTCACCACATGCAGCCTAGCAACACTCCACCCCAATCTGATGGAAAACCACCCCTTTTATGTAAACATGGGGACTTGGATACTAAATGGTCACACAACCGCCTCTGCACTAACAGCAGCAACAACCTATATAGGTGGCCATTTTGGTTGTTACCAATCTTTCCTATAAACAAATAAATAAATAAACTCTCCCACAGAAAGGTTAAAGTTCTAATGCTACCAATTGAAGGTAAAAGGGAATACATTTCTTAGCAACCCGACATAAGAGGATGACTTAAAGACTTAAACAGACAGCCAGAGCACTGGGGTAGTTTACGATGGCTGTTTGTTAACATGCCACAAAGGTTTAAAGGAGTTGTGTCACCATGCTGTTTCACTGAGCCACATGCAGCTTTAGACTCACACTTCCTGGGCAATTTAACGGATTCCTGGAGGTGAAACCTCTGTACCACCACAAGCAGTGGTATAAGTCACAAAAGAAGCAGAGTCTAAGGAGCCTCCCGGTCTTTGTCAGAGCCCGCTGCAAGGCCGATTGAACTTGTCACTATCCCTGATGTGACTTGCTTGTGGTGGCGGCCGAGGGTGCAACGTGGTACAGAATTGGTAGGTAGGTGTGTATCCAGGGACGTGCAGAAAGGTCAGGGCAGACAGCAGGCAACATGGTCAGGATAAACAGGCAGGAAGGTCTGGTACACAGAACAACTAGATAATACAACTCTCATTTTAACAGCAAGTAAACTACATCAACCAAGTGGCAGAGTATACAGTGGGAGTGGACAAGATATAGGGTCAGCTCCTGGTGATTACCCAATCACTAGCATATTGGCCCTTTAAACTTCACAGAGCTGGTGCATGTGCACCCTAGAAAGTGGATACGTGCGTGCCGGCACAGAGAAGGAGAAAGCAGCGGACAGGGGCATGGAGCGGTGAGTATATAGGACCGGGGAGTGAGAGTGTGAGCCGTGACCCCGGCATTGCATGTATGGCACAGCTTGTGACAGGCAGACTATGGATGGGTCTACAGTAATGAGCTCAAACATTCCTAGCTGAGCATGTTACAGCGACATGAGTACAAGAGGTTTGCAAACTGTAGTGCACAAGGCTACAGAGCTCCAAAGGATTAAAATGTGTCATTAATTTAAATAAACACGCTCCTGTGCTAGAGATAACACTCAGCAGGGAGTGACTCATCAAAGTCAGACAGGCCATAGGTCGGTCACCATGGCTGTATAGCTTGGAGCAATCAGAGCAGAGAGAGGTGGTCGGTAACCTAGAGAAACCTGCGTACACAAGCAGTAGATACAATCTACTTTATCTCTTAAACAAAGCAAAAACAGAAAAGCTATTTATTTAGTAATAGTCTTCATTTACGTTTGCCTTTACCTTTTATTTAAAGCTAATCATTGTGGTGAGAATAACTTGAGTGTAGTAGTCTCCAAAAAAAATGGGAATCTCGCAAGAGAACAGAGAGTGACTTTTGATCACTAAATTTACTATTTTGCCATAGGCAAACGTAAACTCTATCAGTTCTCTATCTATAAAACACAAAAACGTAACTTTTATTATGTATAACTCTTAACCTCTATACACACACTATTTAAAAACTTGATTTCTAACATCACCATTTAACCCTTTCTACTTCTGAAGGAAGGAATAGCTCCTTTTCTATTATCAAGTCTGGTGGAGCACCACCTATTAACAGGAAAGCCTTATATATACAGCAATTTACTAACTCCAGTAAGGGATCCCAAGCCTCCTACTTGGGCATTCGTCCCTAATCTAATGGACACAAAACAAACAAGGCCCCCCATGTGACACCCTCTGCAGCGGAAGTAGAAAGGGTTAAATGGTGAGGTTAGAAATCAGGTTTTTAAATAGTGTGTATAGAGGTTAAGAGTTATACATAATAAGAGTTACGTTTTTTTTTTTAATTTTAATTGACAATTTTTATTGATTTTTTCAATTATTATGAATGAAGAAACAAGTAAAACAAAAATGCAAATTGACACCTGAGAGATATAGTACACGTACAAGGCATGTATGAATCAGGCATTGAACATATTCAATCAAACCCAAACGGGAGGAACATTGAGACTGTGAATTAGACAAGGCTCACACGACTACTAATTAAGCCGTAAGTCAAAGATTCCAGCCTCATCAGTGATAAACAACACAGAACATATAGACGTAGGACATGACACAAAGAGAAAAGGGGGAAGGTGGGATGGTGGAAGGGAGGGAAGGGTTCTGGTCAAGATGGACCAACAAGCTGGTGTAGGTCCCATGCGGACCAGATTTTATCAAAAGAATCCAATTTATCATGGAGCAGGGCAGTTAGGAACTCCATTCGTCGTATTTCTGTGAGCCTATGACAGAGATCCCCTCTACTCGGTGGCGTGGTCTGCTGCCATCTACCTGAGATTAGGCATCTGGCCCCTGTGAGGATATGTAACATAAGTTTGGAATCCTGTTTAGATAGACCTTTGACCGGTCCAGTCAATAAGTAGGTACGAGGGTCCAGTGGGATCCTTACCCCCAGAACCTCAGCTATAAGTTCCCTGACTTGTAACCAAAATGGCTGGATAAGAAGGCAATCCCAGAAGATATGTGGCAGTGAACCTACTGAGGAGCAACAGCGCCAGCATACCGCTGGGAGCTGGGGGTTCCATTTATGCAGGACCTCCGGTGTATGGTACCAAAAAAATAGTATTTTGTATAGATTTTCTTTATGCTGGATACATACTGAGGATTTCGCCGCTGCGTTCCAAATCACTTGCCATGAGGAGAAGGGTGTTTCCCTACCTAGGTAGTTTTCCCATTTGGCCATGTATTTGTGTGTGGGAGCTTCAGCAGAGGGCGGATCTGAGAGAATGGAGTAGATTGTAGAAATAAGACCCTTAGTATTGTGACCCGCTTTACAGAGCTGTTCGAAAGGGGTCGGGACAGAGAGGGTGGATGTGCCAAACATGGAGGACATGAGGTGAGTTATCTGAAGGTAATGAAATCAGGATCTCTCAGGGAGATTATAGTCCCTCTGAAGGGTGTCAAATGGAATCAACCTCCTGTCTCCAGCCCTAGCAACATCCACAAATCGAAATAGCTCATGCCCCAGCCACGGTCTTGCAACAAATCCAGATGTGCCAGCAGGGAAAAGGGGTGTGCACAGGAAGGAAGCCATGGACGATGCCCTGGAGGCCAGCTGAAATCTGGTCCTACATTGATTCCATATCTGCTGTGTAAACTTCATTGGGCCCAATAGGTATCCCATAGAGGGGAGAGGCCTCGAATGCCATAGAAGCGCATTGGGGTGAGTTGGTGCAAGCCACAGTTTTTCTATCTCCATCCACTTGGTGTAAGCCCGGAAGGATGACCACGCTGGAATACAACGCAAGTGGATGGCCCAATAGTAGTTGAGGATATTAGGAACCGCCATTCCCCCACTCCGCCTACTGGCCATCATAACACTTTTGGCTACCCTGTGCCTGCCCTGGACCCATATGAATCGTAAGATAGCTGCCTGGATGGAGCGCAACTCACTCAGCGGGACCATCACTGGGAGAGTCTCAAATAGATAGAGGAGTTTTGGTAAAATGGACATCTTAACAGAGTTTATTCTGCCTAAAAAGGAGAGGGGAAGGCGGTGCCACTTAGAGAGTGTGATTTTCAGCTCTTTAAAGAGGGAAAGGAAGTTAGCGCTATAGAGGGAGGAATAATGGTCTGTTATCTGAATGCCCAGTTACTTGAGCGATTGGGTTTGCCACCTGTAGGAATAATTGTTTTTGAGGGAGGATAAAACCTCAGGGGGAATGTTGATCAGGAGGGCCTCTGTCTTTAAGGTGTTGATCTTGTAACCTGAGAGGGCTCCAAATTTAGCCAGAAGGGCATGTAGGGTAGGTAATGTGGTGTGTACTTCAGTTAGGGTCAACAGTATATCGTCCGCGAAGAGGGACAATTTAAACTCCTTATCCCTGATCTTTATGCCCTTGATATCTGGCTGAGCCCTGATTGCCGCTGCAAGAGGTTCTATACACAACGCAAAGAGAAGTGGGGAAAGTGGGCAGCCCTGTCTAGTACCATTTTTAATTCCAAAGGTATCAGAGATATAGTGAGGGAGTTTAATGGACGCCGAGGGAGAGGTGTATAAACCTCTTATTGCCGCCAGGAAGGGACCAGAGAACCCATATGCCGAGAGGGCCTCAAAAAGAAACGGCCATTGCAGCCTATCAAAGGCCTTCTCAGCATCAAGAGTTACGTTTTAATGTTTTATAGATAGAGAACTTGAGTAAATATAGTAACTTGAGTGTAGGGCCTAAAAAGTGAAAGAAATCCAGTAATAAATTATCCTGAAATGTAAGTTATTAATCCAAACCAAGTGTATTATTATTTCTCTATTAATTAGTGAGGAGCACATATAGAGGTGGAAATTGAAGATACATGTCCATGAGCTGTAATGTCCACACAGGCACAGAGCACTGTTAGTCTGCCTGGACTTGTATTTATTTTAAGGGGAAATGCTCTTTAATAATCTTAACTGCTTTACTATCTTCTATATTTCCTCGCAGCAGGCAGCAATCTCGTACACTTTGGTGATTCTTCCATTAATCGATGCTGAAGAAGAGATTCCCTTGGTTTAGACTTTTGATAGAGACAAGAAGAAACGCTGAAAATCGAGACTGACAACCAGACAACAAGCTCCTAAATAATGCCAGCGCTCAGCGCCTCAGGCGAAGTAATTTTCTTTGTGTCAGCTTCTATCAGGAGTTTGTATGTAAAGATATGAGGAGTGTGCATTGAATTGAGGTGCATTAGACTAAGAACTGAAGGTGTTTAATATTTGCATGTGGCCGAGAATTATATTGAAATAAGGTGTCAATTTGGAGAAGGTAGACAAATAACGCTGACTCAGAAGTGTAAAGCAAGACATAGGAGAAGGAAATGAGGATTTTTACGCTGTATTATGAATATTATCATTGACCCTTTCCATGCTGGAATGGCTGAAGGAAGGCAAGGGTTTTAACAGTAAGGGGTGCGGCGTTTATAACTGTAGCTAAGTCAAAAGGCCACTCTACTCCATATAATGAGACCAGTACTACAAATAACGCTTTGTAGGTAGGGGCTCCATAACACAGTTTGCTGTGGGACCCAGGAGTTTTAAATTGCTCCTCTGATGGGGCCTTATTCGGTTCTTCATCCAAACAGTGTTACTCCTATTTTAAAGTCTGGCTAATCCTGCAGTAGACGTCTCTGCTAATATGGCTGCACAGTTAAGTGAATAAGACATTCTCATTTTGAAAAGGATTAAACAGAGCTTTAAAGCTGGCAGATTTTATCAAGAAGCAGTCCAGACAAGAGATAAAGACGGGGATCTCCTTCAGGTTTTCTAAACCCTACAGGAGCAGTGTCCATAATCCAGGCCCTAAGTTCATTACAGTGTCTCGTCCTCACTTAAAGGTTAAGAGATGATACCGGATGTTCTTTGCCTTAAGACTGTCATCTTGACACAGAGATGTGCTCTAAGCCTGATCTATAGCAATAGTCCAGCAATTCCCTCTAAGATACCTCATTATGTAAAGGAACATCACTGGCATTTGTGCCATGAGAAATAAGAATTGATATTGTACTGAAACAAATTCTTTAATGAGTACTCACATTAATCTGCAAAACCTGTATCCAATGAGAACAGAAGTATTTATCACAGTAGCCTAGAATTACTGTGTATATCACACATTGACTGTGATAATAAAGGATGAGAAGCATATGGGGGAGTAGTTAATACTTAAGACCCCCAGCTGTACTTTTATCTGATTTAACTAATGGTTATGATGCTTCACTTATTAACTTCCTACCTTATTGCAGAAGCAGAGAGCAAAAAAGGTCAGTTTTAAAGAAAAACTCATCAAAACAGAATTAAAATAAATAATGAAAACTATAACAAAATATAAATTCAATTTTCTTACTATTAAATGTTACTTTTATGTTTTGTTCTTTATTTTGCGTAGTATATTTATTTGCATGCATCATTATTTTTATTAAGTATGTATGGCGTTGAAGTCGGAATCAAAATCAATCTAAATCTACAGTAGATTAAAAAAATCTGCAATTTTACAAATAGTTGTGATGAATTTTTCACTGTTGCGTAAGATCAGCTCCTAGGCAGCCCAATATGTTTTCATGTTTAAAGAGTAGCAGCAAACTCTGAGTATCATTTGATCTTATAAGTGTTACTTCTTGGCCTCATTTTTTGCTAACCTACAAACTAAGAATTTAGCTAAGTGGTGGTGGTGATGGAGGAGTTGCTGGGGCTTTTACCCTGGATGGTGGCTGCTTTACCTTGGCCTGGGTCATAAGATATAGACATGCATTTTTAGTGGTCCTAAACACTTCATACGAACAGTGTTTAGATTGTTCAATAATAACATTCACATAAAAAAGCAATTATTGAAACATTATGAATATTTCATAAAATACTTTATAGACTTCTGGGGCGGCATGTATGAACACTAAATTTCATGCTCATTAAAATAGCATAGAATACGCCTGATTTATTAACCCGCTCTACAGCGGGTAATAAATCAGGTGTATTCTAACGCTCTCACACAACATTTCTGGCTCAGGTATTCTACTTTGAAAGTGGTATACCTGTTCCAGCAGTAATGTGCCTAGAAATGCCGTAGCGAAGCTATAAATCTATAGCTTCGTACTGTTCTAGTGCGCCCCACCACCCGCACACCCCACAAAATCAGGCGCATTGCAAAGTGCCGCAGGCACTCTGTAATGCGTCTGATGATGGTGTTTGGGAAGATTTTCACTAATGCGAACGGGGCTGCATCTGATGTTGGTCTGAAATATGCCAGAGATGTGGCACAACCCCGATCATACATGTCCCACCTGGTATTTTCTACTAACTTTACAGCATAATACATTCCTAACAAGCCTCACATAACATTAGCCACAATGATAAGTATCAAAATTTGGTAAAAAGTACATATAAATGTAAATGGCTTTTGTTGGTTGTTATAGTTTTAGTACCATAAATGTTAAGGTAGTGATAAAGTAGTTTCATTGATTTGAACCCATCCCCTTTATTTATTGTTTTTACTCCATTAGAATAATCATTTATTTTTAAAAGGTTTTTCTTTAGATAATATTCACATTTGTGCCTATCATAAAAAGTAATGTATGCTGCCATTCTGAATCCATTAAAATGATCTTTAGAAGTAGCCATTGTTCTACCTAGCTTCATGTCTAATATGCTGCTAATTGGGACAGACAGAGAAACAATACAAGGCAAAGAAAATTATTAAAATCTCTATTCAATTGTATATTTTATGAGAAAGATAGGTAGTAAAAAAAAAAGGTTGTCACCTTGCTGTATAAGACTAATGAATGACAAGACTAATAAATTGGATGTTTAATGCTGTAAAGGGGCGATTTGCTGATTTTACATTCAGTCAGGAGTCAGAAAAGCTGGGTGATGAGCTGGGTGGATGTTGTAATGGCACCCATAGTTTGTCTCCTGAAACCCAGGAAAAAAATATGATAAATACATCTGGAGAAGATCTGTATGGAGGACTGGGCCAAAATGCCTGCTGCAAGGTGGTCAAGAACTGCAGGAAATGTCTGACCTGTATTAAGTTCTGCATTAAGTTCTATTTTTCTATTGCTTATTTTATGCAATGAAATGCAAATTAATTATTTGAAAATCATACAATGTAATTTTCTGGATTTTTTTTTTAATTCTGTCTCTCACAGTTGAAATTTACCTACGATGAAAATTACAGACCTCTCCATTCTATGTAGATGGGAAAACTTGCAAAATCGTCAGTGTATCATCATTGATGGAAAGTGTCACTGATATGCCCGTTGTCGGTGAGGTGAAAAACCCATTGTTTATTATGTGTCAACAGCATTAGGCCACTGACACCGATTATATAGTTGCTAGGAGCAATTGTTTGGGCCGGTTTTTCACTGGAGCGGCCAAAGAGCTGGGTGTGGTCGCTGTCCCCTCTCCCGGTCCAGGCCAGGTTTGTTAGCTATGTAATCCTGGTAGTCAAGTGAGCTAGGGGGTATGATGCCTAGAATCACTGCAAGCTGCTGTGTAGTAAGGAGCTCTGTTTTGCAAGTCCTGAGGTAACTGTTATACCTTGCTATAAGCTCAGAGCCCTATGCGGGCAATAAGAACTGTGTTATCTGTGCTGCATACTGGCTCCATTAAGGACTCTTTTTATACTGAGACATAGGCTGACGCAAGCCTGTTGTTGTGGTTGGTTTTGTGTGTTCAACGTAGGGAAAACTAAAGAAGCACCCGTGTAATTTTCACCAACCTTGCTGCTGGTTTCATGTGCAAAGGCTACCGTTGGAGCTAAGTCCTTACTATGTATATTATATATATAATCAATTATGAGCTGACCCTAATATAGGCCATAGCAAAGAGCAGCAACTAGAGAACTTGGTCTTCACTTACACTTAGCACTTTTTGAATCCAGGCGCAGGCAAGGTATCAGCAGGACCCTACCTGCCAAACAATCAATATCGCACTTCTCAATGTACCGTGTGAAATATATAGTCAGTTTTGACTTAAACTCTCTTCTTTAATATGCAACTTACACGAATTTCATGCACTGTCCATACAAATAGGCATATAGCAAACACTTTCAGCATATATAGGAATAATAAAACCTGGAATCCTTTAGCTTAGTCTCTGAGTCCATGTAAACGGCGTAGACGACAAAATCTCATGGATAGTCTTCCTGCCGTAGCTGATCGGCCTGCCAGCTGACTGCATTACCCAACATGCCTGTCATGCAACGTTTCGGAGGCTAGGCATGCCCCCTTTCTCAAGCGCTTGTACATTGAGAAGTGCGATACTATAGAACTTGGTGCCACCATGTATGAAATGATTGTCTCCAATAATTAGCCACATTGTACACACACAGCTCAGCTACATACACATTACACACACACTCAACTCAGCTACATGTACATTACACAAATAAGGCTCTGCTACACACACATTACACACAGCTCTGCTGCAGGCATATATAACACACAGAGGGGTAACTTCAAGCTCTTGGGCCCTAGTGCAAAAAGTGAAATGGGGCTCCCAGTTAACATGCACTATTTGCAATGCTAATTTTTTTTATGTGGCAGGAGGGCTTTTGGGCCCCCTTAGGCTGCAGGGCCCGGTAGCGACTGCTACCGCTGCACCCCCTGTAGCTATGCCCCTGATAACAGACACATACACAATTCTACTTCAGCTCATTCAGCAGTGATAACAACCAACACAGCAGAATCCTGCATACACTAAGCAGCATCACATGACTCCCCCCTTCATGTGACATCATCACAGGTCCTGGAAGCACACAGCAGTCACATGACTCCCCCCCTCCATGTGACATCATCACTGGTCCTGGAAGAGCCAGCACTTTTGGGTGAGGTGAGTTGTACTTTGGATACATAGAACTTGTATAACATATACACTCCCGTATAAGCCAAAGGAGGTTTTAAAAAAAAAAAAAAAAATTGCTGCAAAAGTCGGCTTATACTCGAGTATATACAGTAAATATATTTACTTGTGTGTGTGTGCATATATCTATATATCTATCTATGTATCTAGATAGATAGATAGATAGATAGATAGTGGTACCAAGAAAAAACTATGCCAATCAATCCAAAATCACACAGATGGTCAGCGTTCCCCTGTGATAGATAGAATAGATAGAATAGATAGATAGATAGATAGATAGATAGATAGATAGATAGATAGATATTTACAGGAGGACATGTATGAAAACTGTCTAGGTCTAAGACCTTCTTTATTTCCTATACAAACAAACAATCAGAGCGTCCCTTTCATTTCCTATAGTGCTCTGAAAAAATAAAAGGGAGCTCTGGTTGTTATGGGCAACAAAGAAAGTCATGTGGCCCTTAGATTTAGAAAATGCTTAACATAGTCCTGGACTCAGAGCTTGTGTCTGATGGTTTTTCACGTGGCACCCATTCAAGAAAATCTTCACCATTTGTGCCAACACAAATCTAGAGGCAAAAGCACAGTTTTTTAATAACCCTTTGTTAAATACATGGAATTTTTAAAGGGTTTCTAAGGTGTCCCTTTACGCCAAGGAATTGTATGTAGTGTTTGACCTCGAGAGAATAATTTGTGCTTGGCAAAGACCTCCGAAATGTAACAATACAGCACTCCTGTTCACAATAAAGCAACATGATTGGGGGATTTAACATAGGCTAGACATAGCTGAGTCAATTATGTATTCACATCCTATGGTTCAAATGAATAGCATTCAGCTATAGGCCCTAGGACCATAATCAATAATGGAAGGAATATTTATTGTTTTACTTTACAAAGAATAATAGATCCCTGAGAAGTCTATTTGTAAGTTCTGACCAGGGGAAAAAAGTGTTTGATTGTTTTGACTGCTCACAAAAGCTTGTGATGACTTCATAGCAATACAAATCTCCATATGCATTGTTCAAACACCAATTAGAGTAATAAAGCTGTTTCATGTTTTTAACCTATATCTGTCTGTAGGAAAACCTAGGTTTTCTAGACCCCCAGTGAAAAATCTGTCTATTTGTGTAGTAATGCATTCCTTGCGCCCAAAGACTTAGCAATACAGGACTTTCGGAAAGGCTGCAAGTCACCTCCTGTGTGAGGGATAATGGCAGCCAAAATGCTTTCTTAGATATTGAGGTGACAGGGCAGAGTAACACTGGTCACCCAAGATTTGTGGTAACCTTAATGATTGTACATGGTTGTAGGTGATCTTTCAGTCATTACAAAATGCTGGGCTTTATCTGATATTTGGAATTTGGAAGGTTTTTTTTTGCCTGTAGCAGCCCTCCCAAATCTTCCGCATTCATCAGGACAGCACTAGATTTCTGGGGTTGTCATGCTGTTCCTGCAGGTCTGCCAAATTTACCAAATATTCTGATGATGACTGATATGTAGTTGAAAACTATGGTGGAGCAGAGAGCGATTGATTCTTTACTCCTCTTCAGAATGTGTTAGGCTTGCAGCCTACAAGAGGTTTAACCCCTTAAGGACCCTGCCTGTTTTGACCTTCCTGACACAGCCCTATTTTTGAAATCTGACATGTGTCACTTTATGTGAGAATAACTTTTTGACACTTTTACCTATCCATGTGATTCAGAGATTGTTTTCTCGTGACACATTGTGCTTTAAGTTAGTAAGAAATTTTTATCCATACAATCCTTGTTTGTTTGTGAAAAATATCAAAATTTCATGAAAATTTGGAAAATTAGCGATTTTGAAAGTTGCAAAATTTCTGCGTGCAAGACAGATAATTATTCACCACAAATAGTTTATAACTAGCATCTACCATATGTACACTATCATCATTTTTTAAATGTCTTTTTTTTTTAACGACATTAGAGGGCTTAGAAATTTAGTAGTAATTTCTCACATTTTCAAGAAAATTTGCAATATAAATTTTTTTAGGGACCACTCCAGTTCTGACGTGGCTTTGAGGGGCCTGCATGTTAGATACCCCCATAAGTGACACCATCTGAGAAACTAGACCCCTTAACGTATTTACAACACTATTTAGGAAGTTTAATAACCCTTTAGATATTTCACAGAAATTAAAGCAAAGTGGAGGTGAAATTTCAAAATTTCACTTTTTTTGCAGATTTTCAATATTTATCCAGTTAGTCACTGGAATACGGTAAATGTGACCAGTAAAATGCAACTTACTATCAATTCCCAGATTCTGCCGTTTTTAGAGATATCCCATATGTGGCCCTAGTGGCATTATTTGCTCAACTATAAGCCCCAGAATAGGAGGAGCACCTACTGGACTCTGGGGTCTCATTTTCAATACAATTTTATTTAGGCGCCATTTCAGGTTTGGGGACACCCCAAAGTAGCAGAACAGGCGAAACCTTCCAGAAGTCGCCCCATTTTGGATTCAACACCAATCAGGGATCTCATCTAGGGGATGTATTTTGCATTTTTGGGCAACATAGGTGTTTCCATGTTTTTTATTTTAGGATTTTGGGCAATGAAAATGGAGGGGGGGAAAATGCAATTCGGTCATTGTTTTTTGAGTTTCAATTTTACAGCATTTGCCGTGCAGTGTAAATGATGTGATAACTTTACTATGGGGGTCGGTACAATTACAATGATATAGATTTTATATAGTTTTTTCTGTTTTATTACTTTTACACAGTAGAAATACGTCTATAAAAATTGCGTTTTTATGTTGTCCTATTCTGACAGCCATAACTTTTTTATTTTGCTGTGTGCAGAGCTGTGTATGGGCTTGTTTTTTGCGGGATGAGTTGAAGTTTTTATTAGTATCATTATGGGGTGCATATGATGCACTATTCACTTTTTATTAAGGTTTTTGTGAGATGTTTTGAACAAAATACAGCAATCTTTGTAGTGTTTTTTATTTTTATTTTTTATAGCGATCACTGCACGGTATATATGACATGGTAGCTTTACTCAGCAGGTCAATACAATTACACCGATACCCAATTTGTATATTTTTTTATGTTTTACTGCTTTTATACAATAAAAACACTTTTATTCAACCAGGAAAATACGTTTTTGCATCGCCATAGTCTGAGAGCCATAACTTTTACATTTTTCTGTGCTTGGAGCTATGTAGGGACTTGTTTTTTGCGAGATGAGTTGACGATTTTATTAGTATCACCTTTGGGGGGGACAAGGCTTTTTGATCGCTTTTAAATCCATTTTTTTGGAGGCCAGGGTGAAGAAAATACTGCAATCCTAGTAGTGTTTTTTATTTTTATTTTTAACAGGGCTCACCGTGCAGTATCCGTGATAAGTTAGCTTTACTCTTTGGGTCGCTACGATTATGGCGATACCCTATTTATATAGTTTTTTTTTATGTTGAAGCACTTTAAAAAAAAAGAGAAGTGTTTTTAGTGTGTAAAACAAATTTTATGCATTGCTATATTCTGAGAGCTTTATACATTTTTTTTTTCGTATACAGAGTGTATAAGGACTTTTTTTTGCGGGATGAACTTGAAGTTTTAATTGGTACAACTTTGCGTTACTAGGAGTTTTTTGATCGCTTTTTAGTCCATTTGATGTGCTGCGGGATGAACAATAATCTTAATTCTGTGATTGTTTTTTTGTTTGTTTTTTTACGGCGTTCACCGTACGGGTTAATTAACATGACAGATTAAAAGGGCAGGTCGTTACGCATGCGGCGTTACCAAATATGGGTACTTTATTTATTTTTGATCTTTTTTGGGGCGATTGGCGTTTGTAAAGGGGAAAAGGGCGATGTACGTATTTTTATTTTATTTTTCGTGTTTGTGTTTTACTTGTTTTTCACTTTTTTTTACTTTTTTCACTTTTTCACGTTATTTTTTTACATTTCCCCATAGGGGATTTGAATGAGAGATCTTTAGATCTCTCATTCAATAGGAATCAGTACATAGCTTGTTGCTATGACTGGTTCCTATGGTAACTGTCAGTCACGATGCCGGGATATGCCCACAGGGCACGGCCGGGCATCGTGACGTCACAGACAACCCGGAAGGCATTCTATGCCCTTCGGGCTGTCTGTAGAAAGGCAGGAGCTGCACGGATCGTGCGATCCATACGCTGCTGCCGCCGACAGAGACGCAGGAGGAGCGATTCCCTCCTGCGTCTCTCTTAGTTATTCGCGACCCGATCATCGCGATAATTATGGGGTTAACCGCCCCCCCCCCCCCCCCTGAGCGATCCGGGGTCGGGGCCGACGTTGCGGGGTGTCAGCTGTTAATATACAGCTGACACCCCGCGCCGATTCGCGCGAACTCTGCTTTAGAGTTCGCGACGATCCTCAGGACGTTATCCATACGTCCAGGTGCGTGACCCCCAATCGGACCTGGATGTATGGATACGCCCAAGGTCGTGAAGGGGTTAAGGTATCTGATATTATCAGAATACCAGTGCGCGTGGTGTGTGCATCAGCCATCAAGTATCAGGCAGTTGTCTCCAGTTGATGGCAAAGTTGGGAATGAAGACCCTAATGTTATGAAGGTGCACTAATACACATAAAGAAGGTCATAGCTAAGTTCAGGGAAAACAGAAAACAACTGTAGCATTATTGAGGCTGAAGGGCATAATTATACTCAAAGGGCGACATGTATGATCAGGGCTGCACCAGTTTCCTAGGTGTACTTTGAGCCAAAAAATGTATGAACAGGCGCACTCCAAATTTTGGCATGATAAGTCCCTTTTTAATGTGCCAAAGACACTTTTTTAGTGCGGCAAGGATTAGAATGGTTCTGGGGGGGTGTCGCATCACATTCATAGAAGTAGACACATTTATGATTCTTTGACGCCAGAACTTTGACACAGAACAGTCCATACTAAGTAATGGAGACTATTCGCCGCTCATCGCCTTAACCCCTTACTGCCGCAGCCAGTTTTGACCTCCCTGACAGAGCCCCATTTTTTAAATCTGATGTATGTCACTTTATGTGGGAATAACTTTTTGATACTTTTACCTATCCATGTGATTCAGCAATTGGGTTCTCTTGACACAGTGTGATTTAAGTTAGTAATAAATTTTTGTCCATACAATCCTTGTTTATTTGTGAAAAATATAAAAAATATCTTGAAAATTCAGAAAAAATTGCCATTATCAAAGTTAAAAAATGTCCGGAAGCCTTTATTAGGGCAGGAAGCGATTGGAGCTTGTGATCACGCCACAGCTGCTCAAATAGGGACAGGAGGAGACAAATAATTTTTAGAAAAAGTCTTCAATTACCTGTTCCTACATGTTGAAAGCTAATCATTGGAGTGAAAAAACTCCTTTTAAGGGGTTTTATAATTTCATTGAATGGCCTTCAGAATAAGGGGACAGTGAATACAAGCAACTTTGCAATTGGATGTCATTAGCAAAGCTGTCTTGTTATCACAGGATCCCTTATCTTCTGTTTCTGTTTACACTGATCTCCAGTCTTGGTCAGATCCCTCCTCCTTACATTTCACTAGCTGAGAGCTTATTTACATTCTGTACAGCCCCCGGTCGGCTGTATTCACGGAGCTTGAATTCCTGCCTCTCATTCAAAGTAAGGGACCGGCACATTTTCACTCTGCACAGCCAGAAGAAACAGAATAACACTGCAGGGCTTCTATAATCAGAAAACAGCACCATTGTGCGACTCTGCCTAAACATAGAAGGAGCATTAGGGGCATTTCACTCTGCACAGCTCTGGATGAGTTTATACAAGACTGGATTCAATTGTAACATGAATGCAAGCCTGTGGTATGTAAACAGCTCTTACATACTCTGCATAGGGAGAGGACAGTGACATTTGGAGGGGAGGGGGGGAACCCACGGAGCCAGCAAAACACGGAAGGGAGGATCAGCGTCAGCAGCGTTTCATCAATGACCCAGTGTCCATAACAATAGTAAGAATTCCAGCCACAGTTTCCCTAAATATGTCCACCCATGAAAACATCAGCCACTGTCCATAAATGTTGAAACTGCATAACTGTGGTCTGCCCAGAGTTCTTTTCCATGTGTTACCGGTACATACCAGCATGTCCTGACTGAGAGTCATTTACCACAATCGGACAAACCAGAACATCCAGAAGATTGTGCGAGCTCACAAGCAGAGCCTGTATGATCAGCGCACGAAGTCAGCTCTATCTTCATGCGCTGTCTGCCATGGGCAGAGCTTGTTCTGGTCGGGGCTTATTAACCCCTTATATGCCACAGTCGATTGTGACCATGGCACTTAAAGTGATCGAGGGGTGCCAATGGCTTCTATGGCAACCCAGAAGGGTTGCCTGTGATGTCACCATGTTGGTGACTGACAGTACACCATGTCCTGATATGTATTGTGACAGCGATCTATAGATTGCTAAGTCAACTCTCGTATAGGGACAAATTAAGTGTAACAAAAAAGTTACACACATACAAAATAAAGTAAAAAAAATGTACACTGCTCTTTTCCCATTACACATACCAAACACCCCAAAAATTATCAAAAAATATAAAGTACACATATTTGGTATCACTGCGTGCATTATAACCCAGTCTATAAATCTGTCATGCTATTTCAAAAGCATGATGAATGGCAAAAAAAAAACAATGACAATATTGTGATTGTTGTTTATTTCAGAGCACATACAATGGAATGAAAGGTGATCAAAAAGATATATAAATTCCAAGGTGGTACCAATGAAAACATTAGTTTGCCCCACAAAAAGAAAGCCCTTACACAGCTCAGTATACAGAAAAAAACATTTTTTTAAGTGCTACAATATAAAAACATATAATATGAATCGCACTGTAATCGTATCACCCCCCAGAGTAAAACTAACATGTCATGTATACTGCATGATGAGCGTTGTAAAAAATAAAAATAAATACTATCAGGACTGCTGTATTTTCTTCATCCTGCTTTCCAAAAAATGGCAATAAAAAAGTCATGTACCCTCCAAATGGTAGCAATGAAAATGGCAACTCATCTGCCAAAAACAAGTCCCTGCACAGATTTGTACATAGAACAATAATAAAGTTATGGCTCTCAGACTATTGCGATGAAAAGACATGTTTTAAATAAAAGTGTTTTTAGTGAGTAAAAGCAGTAAAAAAAAATTTCAATAATATATACATTTGGCATTGCTGTAATCGTATTGAACTGCTGAGTAAAGTTAATATGGCATTTATGCTGCATGGTAACAAAAAATAAAAAACCCTACCAGGATTGCTGTATTTTATTCACCACGCCTCCTAAAATCCTTGATAAAACGTGATCAAAGTGTCAAATAAACCTTGAAATGGAACCAATGAAAATGACAACTCGTCCTGTAAAAACAAGCCCTAAATAAACTCCATATACGGAAAAATAAGAAAGTTATGTGTGTCAGAATAGAACTATATAAAAACACAATTTTTTACAAAAGCATTTCTATCATGTAAAAGTAGTAAAACATAAAAAACTATAATGATAATATTGTTGTAATGGTACCGACCCCACATAGTAAAGTTATCATATCATTTATACCGCAAGCCGAACGCTCTAAAATGAAACCCAAAAAACAATGGTGAAATAGCGTTTTTTTTTTTTTTTCTTACATATTTTTACTGCCCATTGCTAAAAAAAACTGTGAAACACATGTGGGCCCAAAATGCACAATATACCCCTAAATGAGTTCCCTTAGGAGTGTTTAATCCAAATTGGGGTGACTTTTGGAAGGTTTCAGCTATACTGGTACTTTGGGGGCTTTGCAAATCCAACATGGCAGCCACCAAAATCTGCGTTCCAAAAGACAAATAACGCTCCCTCCCTTATATGCCCTGCCATGCACTGAAACAGAAATTTACACCCACATACAGGGCATTGCCATACTTTGGAAGACAGGCCGGACCAGGGCTGCTAGAACAACAAAAGATGGACAGTAATCTAGGGAAGCTTGAGTACACAATCAGAAGATAAGAATTGCTCTATGTCTGAAAGGAAACACAATCAGAACAGCAATTTATATGGTAATAGTCTTTACCATTGCCTACATGTTTAAATCTAATCAATGTGGTCAGAATACCCCTTTAAAAGGGTTTTCTCATCTGGCTTCTTTACACAGCCTGCTCTTCACAGCCAGCTTCAGGCTCCCACTTCCTGTTCAGGCTGTGGGCGGTTCTGAAGCACTAATTGGCATATCAGCTCTGATATTTCTAGTTAAGCTCGTTAAAGGGACATTGGTAATAAAAAGGGTTTAAACAGCAGGGAAAAAGGCAAAAGAGCTTTAAAGGGTTAAGGTTTGTCTGCAAGAAACATAAACAAGCTCCTGTGATGCTGATAAGACACAGCAGAAAGTGACGTCACTATCCCAACCATCCTGTCCACGGCTGCTAGAACAGAGAGTTGCGGTCAGTAAGTCAAAGAAGCTTGTGTACACAAGCAGGAGAAAAGAACTGCTTTAGTTCTGAATAGAAGCAAAATCAGATGAGCAATGTCTTTGGTAATAGTCTTATTTACCTATGCCTTCATGTTTAAAGCTGATCAAGAAGATAAAAAAATCCCTTTAAGGAGCAACCATTTTTATTTTTAATCATCACACTGAAAGAGCCATAACTTATTTATATTTACACCATTGTAGTTACATATAACCCATTTGAGATATATTATATATATATATATATATATATATATATATATATATATAATATATATATATATATATATATATATATATATTTAATGTAATTTACTAATATATATATATATATATATATATATATATATATATATATATATATATTATAGTATATTACATTAGAAAATGTAATAATGTTTTACTTTATGATAAAATATAAAACAAAGTTTAAATTAAGAAAGGGGTTTATTCATTTAGTTTTGGGGTAAGGGCCAGCAGTCGAGGTAGGAGCAATGCTGTGTACTTAAGCCCCACTATTGCCATTGATTTTTCAGGTGCACCAGTAGTGCCTGCAAATCACAATGACTAAAATATAAGCTATCATGCAGGAACTAGCATTCAATAGTGTTGTACATTTTTATCATAGGTTTTTGGAAATTTAACATGTAATGGATTAGATGATGGTAATGCGCTCTTACTAATACTTCTTAATAAGTGTCAATGCTCCATATTCCTGCATCTGCTGCTACTATAGTGTCAGTTACTCAAAATAGGCCCCAAATATTTGGTAATGTACCCCTGTAAATGGGCCTCTGAAAATCCCTCTGTCTTTCACCAAAAAACACTTCAAGACCGGAAAGTTGGTGTAAGGTGCACGGTGTCTTGGTTGCGTATCATGGGCCCCATTTACTTTGACACAATGAACATCAGTGTGTACCTGGATATTTTTGAACAGTTCGTGAAAGAGCTGGATGATAGCGAATTAATGGAAGATTACTTCCAGCATGAGGAAGCAATGTATCACACATCTACAAGGAGCATAGTGGGCAATGACTCCTTTTTCTGCAAAAGGGTAATTTCAAAGGGGCTTTAGCCACCACCAGACTTCTTACTTTGATGCATGCTTAAAGGAAAAGTGTTTCAGAACAAGCCTAGGACTGGGGATTTGAAGGAAACCATCCAACATGAAAATGTTTTATTTCCCGATATGTTGCCGATACAATCAGGAACATGGAGAACCATGTAGATATGTGTGTAGCAGAAAACGTAGATCACCTCTAGCTTTGGAGGTAATGCAATCTATTACACATATGTCAAGGTATGTCGTTAATTTTTCTGGTTCAGATTGCCTCATTTTAATAGAAGTTACTAAAGAATTGGGGCTTCTTTCAAGGGAATTTCACTGTAGAAGAAGCCTAAAAGTCAAGCATTTGTGCTTATTTCGAGAGGAAATAAGCAGCTGTCAGACATATCTGGTGGTGCTAATCTTCTGGCTGTACAGAGGATCAGACATATTAAATCCAACATGCCAAGCCTAATTTTTCCAAAATGCAAAAACTGGAGTCGAGTGAAGCTGCCTTTTACCAACTGACTAATGATTTTGTCAAATATACGTTATTCAGATATTGCTTCTATAAACATTTGCCCAGGGTAGAGGCCTACATAAAGTGTCAAGCAAAATGGTAACAATGTTTTGAACTTTTGATTTTCAGGTTCCATATCTCACCACCCACTACAGTTTTGAACAAGAGGCTACCATCATGTTGTAGACCATCATCTTGGCTGTCTCATACAACAATTTGACTTGCAACTATTTAGCATATGCTTAGTTATGTAAATTCTTGTCATGTAACTGCATTGTTACTGTTTTGTTCCTAAAAAGTTAAAGTTTTATTTGTAAATGCACCTTTGGCTTTCAGCACTACCAGAATCCTTCTGGGTTCTCGATCAGATTCAAGCATGTCTGGACCAAAATCTGATCTTAGGTCTCTTCTACATGTTCCCATTGTTGGTGCATACTAGTCAACTAACTTAGGTACGAATACAGCTTTTTCTTCAACTCTACCCACATGTGTTTTTGATTGGGTTGATGTCTGAGAACTGTGGGGGCCATTCCTCCAACTCTACTTCATTGTCATTAAACCATTTCTTTGCCAATCTTGACATATGCTTCGGGTCGTTATCCTGCTGGAACACTATGTCGTCCTTTTCATAACCGTAGTACTCGAGTATACTCATCTTGTAGGATACTCACAAATAGCTCAGCATTGAGACCACTATCAATCCTTGACAAGTAGCCAACGCCTTTGTCTGTGAAACAACTCCATATCATCAGGCTTTCTCCACTGCACTTGACAGTTCCTTCGATCCATTTACCCCCTTTTCTCTTGCTTCTTACAGACCCATTTGCACCCATGAGAGCCCAGTCTATTGACTTTCATCTCATCAATTACCCGTTTTCAAACTTTTACTGTCCACTTTTCATACTTTTTTGTACATTCGAGCCAACACTTCTTATGATGATATTGAAGTCAAGGCTTCTTAACCTTTTTTGGTGTAACATTCCAAACTTGTGTAATGCGTGCCACACGGTGCTTGCATGGACGTCTGTATTTCACTATTACGAAGGGAACAAGCCACCTCCACTGCCATGAGTCAACTTGTTGACACCGATATTTTGCCAGGACGTCAAACTCTTTGCTTTGGAATGAATGGACAGACTTCATTTTATATTCTTCCAGCTGTCATAGCATTCCTATAATGCAGTTTAGCAATTTTCTTGGCCAATACACCACTGTAGAGAAGCTGGATGATGTTGTTTTTCTTTTCTTGGGGAATGTTCTTCATGGCTGCTCCTCGATTTGAACCAATGACCTTTCGCTTGGGAATCAACCTTATATCACATTGAGCTATTAGGGAATGTGAGAACTGGTTGTAATTAGTAGTATGCAAGAAGAAAAAGATCCACCACCAGGAGCAAAACAGTAACAATGCAGTTACATTACAATAATCTGCATAACTAACCATATACTAAATAGCTGCAAGTAAAATTTATGTATAAGACAGCTAATATGTCTGTAAAATGATGGTAGTCTCGCGTCCAAAGCTGTAGTGGATGATGAGATATGGAGACTGAAAGTTAAAAGTTCAAAACATTGCTACCCTATTGCTTGAAACTTTAGAAGAGAGAAAGCACTGTAATAAAAAAAAAGTTTGAAATGTGCCACCAGCATCATGCCCATTCCGTTACATTTGGGCAAAATTTGTACCATTTTTTATTAACAAGGTGGTTCCTCTGGGGAGGAGAGTCTTGCATCTTGCAGCAAAGTTATAAGAATCCCACTAAGGCTGGCCCCTTGTCTGCTTTTATAGTATGGAGGCTATTGGCCCAGGTATCTTCACTAGCACTACTAGACATGACTCTATGACTCCTACTACAAAGTTATTAAATTCCAAGTCCCCTTCTGTAGGTCCTTTAGAGGTAGTCCCACTGCAGAGATTATTTCTATAATTCCTATAATTATTTTCTTTTTGAGACAGTCACCAAGTTCCACTTGCATTCAATACTCTAATATTTTTTGCCTTGCAGCCCTGTCAGATGACATGATAGACTTAAGTTAATAAAGATTTTAATTAAAGAAATAAAAAGTTGCTCGACCTTCGCGCCCTATCAGGATACTTTTATTAAATACTTTCTAGAATGTTAGACCCAGCTGTGTACTGCCCACTGATGTGAAAATATGAAGGAATATTTTAGAAGGAATGCTGTGGTCCCCCCCATTGCTCGCCGTCTCTTAAGTGCTTAGTAAAATCTGGTAGCTCCAGTCTCCCACACGCAAGTCAGGTGATTTCTGCCAGTAATCGCACAAGCCAGGGGCATTTGATTTACACAATAATGTTACATTACTGAATGTGCCATTATTGTGCTGCTACGCCTGAGTTTAGCATCGTCTGAGCAGTTTATCATTTTGATATACTCAGCTCCTGCCTGCAAGTGCCATAAAATCTAAGCTCTTCCATTACCTACATCTGTTTAGAGCTGTCAGAGGGCCCAGCAGGGAGATGCTGGGCAGTCCTCAATGAATTCTTCTCAACTTTACTCACATGTCGACTTAACAGCCGCTGAAAAATATGGGATTCCAAAGACATCTCTCCGATTCCTGGATACTTCACAACTATGGACTGTTGCTGTGGCTATAAGAATGTAAAGAGTAAATAGTACATAGGTCATATATCATTTAAAGACATACACCGATTAAATAAAAGTATCTGTGCTCTGGGAATATCTGCGCTCTTAACTACTAAGCCGTCTTCCTCTAAGCATTATTTTTTTATTTTTACTCCTTATTTATGTACATGGAGATGTGATCAATGGAATACATTATCATTGCTCTTTTAGCAATGAATGGCTCAGAGGTTAAAAGGGTTTTGCCACGATCTCATTTCATACCTCCTGTATCCAGCTCTTCAGCTCTGTATGCTCATTAGGGGGCGTGTGTGATTTGTTTGAATTGCATATCATGTGACCCAGCAGGATGACATCACCATGACTTTCCTCTCTAGTCAAAGAAAGGTATCTTTATATAAAGCACTGTGAGTAGCTGAGAGGTAAAGTTTTTGCCTCCAGGCACAAGGGTCCTAGGTTCAAATCCCTGCAGGAACCAAACCTGTGGGTTTTTTTCCTCTTTATCAATGCACAGACCTCATTGAGGTTTCTTTTTTATTTATTTGCACTGTTTGACTAATTACTAAGGAATACAGAGGACGGGAGTAGAATGACAGCACCTCGGGTTTGAACACTCAGTAGCTGCCTGAGCAGAGAGGTGATGTCTGAGCATGTGCGACCAGGACTGAGGAGCTCTCAGCCCTGGTCGTATCCCCTAGAGACAAGCTGTAAACAATGGATCACTAAAGGAACAGCTAAAACAAAAACAGTGCAGAATTTTTAATAATAATGAATGGTGAAAATGTTTCTTATTTTATTTGCAAGCTTCCAACGTCAATATTACTTCATGGCAAAACCCCTTTAAGGCTGTGCATTGTCTACATTGGAGCCACAGGTTAAAAATGAAATGGTCTATGTTTATCTCATGGTCATGTAGGTTTTTCTGTGTTGTTATAGTTCTTCTTATTAGCCCAAAACATGCTTAGGTTATTGAAGTTTTAATTAAAGTGGTTGCAGAGTACATAAGTCTGTTGTTAGGTCTGGAAGTCCCACAAGAGAAAAAGACCATTGTTACTTAGATATAAAATGAATACAGTGGAAAAAGACAAAATACCCTCTGCATATCTGACATAATATAATGGAGCTATATCAATAATGGATATTGATGAATAAAATAAACATTACCAGTATCTTTTCTAACAAGTGACATATATCACTATGCACATGCATTGGAATTATATTCTGAATCACTAGGTCAACATATTGTATCATGCATTTTGAGTGTAAAAACAAAAATTTTATTATCTTTTCAGAAAAAATTTTTATCTTATGAAATGGTTTCAATTTTTTCATTGAAGAATGGGGGGTTTTGGGGTTTTAAAACAGCAGACTTGTTGCATTGGTTCAAACCTTACCTAATAAAATTTACCTAGCCTATATGTGCGAAGAAACCGCGGGGAAAAATAGTGGGGAAGGTTATTCCCTAGTATTATGCGCAAATGGAAAGGAAGTTCCAAGGTGTCAGGGGGCCCGATCCAGTGGGACACCCCGGCTTTCCACAACAGCAAAATGGCAGAAGAGAACTGCACATGGGGCCACCAAGGAACCCGGACCTTGGTGGGAAAAGCCCGGGGAGTAAGTAATAAACCATGGGTTACTTATTTTTGTGTATTTTTGTATAGCTGCTGTCAGCTTTAGGGGCCCTGCTTTTTCTGAAGGGCTTTAGCGGGGGTGGGGGCCATTAACCCCCCCGGTCCAGGCTTTCCCGGGTATCCCTGGGCCTTTAAAGCCGTGCAAAAGAGCCCAGGTGAGAGAGAAACCCTGGGTGATTGGATCAGGATCTTTTCTCCAGACGGGCGACAGGAAGGGACCTGCTACAGACCACGAACTACCCCGAGGAGGTCTTTTTTCCCAGAACTTTACCTGCCACATGGTGGAGTATAACATGTGTGCCTTTTTTGATGCTGGGAAAATCTTTTATGTTTGTGCGCTTTTAACGGCTGACGAAAGCCTATGACAAAAAGACTGCCTGTTTGTTTTGCGTTTTGTTTTGCTTCACCAAAAAAAAACCCTATTTTTTGGGGTTTGAAACCCATCCGTTTGTCCCTACCTCTGTGACCGCTGTCCCCACATAGGGTGGAGGTTGCTAGGGCACGGGTTTGCTAAGGGTAACGCAGCACACTTTTTGGACTTTATAACTTTTTTTGTGAACTGTATGTCCGGGGTGAAGGCTGCACTTCCTGCCAAACCCAGTCCCCAGCAATGGAGGAACTAGCAAGCACCTGGGCGGGCCCAAATGCCAACCAAAGAAAAGAACCGTCTGTTGCTGGAGCAGATGCAGCATCAAGTCAATGTTTCTCCCCAGAGGCGGAGGATGTTTCGGGGGTCGTGCACCGAAAAAGGCAGGCAGCGCGCCCTCAGAAGATGCCCCCTTAGATGAGTAGAGGCTATCTGGCATGTTTGAGAGGCTGGGGGGAAAAAGGGGGAAACCCGGGTGCCGTGGGGGACGGAAGTTCTGGGCGCCCTATTTGATCGGAGAGCCGCAGAAGGCCTACTTTTGACCTCAAAAACAAGCAAGCCAAGGACTAACCTCCTTAAGGCAGAGTTTTGGGCCCAGGCTGGGGGTCACCCAAAGCGTGGGGGGCTCGCAGAGCCCATATTGGCGGTTTGAAAAAAGCAAAACCGCCCATCCCCATTTTTGACCTTTTACCCTTGTGCGAAAGGGGCTGCAACCTAGGTGCGGCCCCACCCCCATCATAAACCGGATTTCATGGCCCGCTACGAAATGGCTCCAGAGAGCTGCTCGTTGGTTCCGGGGAGACCCCAAGACGCGGCCCATGATTGCCCTCGGGAAAGGGTAAAAACCACTGCAAGTCCCTATCGGGGCCAAGCGTCAAAGTTTTCTCCACCGACACCGGGGGAACCGTGCCCGGAACAAAGCGGGGTGGTCCCCCAGAAGAGGGGTTGGTGGGCCCAAGAATTCTTTCACCCCAAAAAACCCCCGGGGTGGCCGAGTAGAAGGGGGCCTTTGGAAGTGCCAACAATTTGGGGCATATTGAAAGCACACGCCCCCCAGCAGGAGGAGCCAGGGAGTGTGGTGCCACCCTCCCCCTCTCCAGTTTGCTCACCCTGCCTGTAGGCTTTGCCCCTCCCAGACCCAGACCCTAGGAATGCCGTGTCCAGGTGAATGGGGTCAGTGTGTGGCCCTTTGGACTCTGGCAGCTGGTTACCCTCTTTCGAGCTGCCATTCCCGCATACTGGTTATCCCGGGAAAAACGGGTTGGGGGGGTTGCATTTATGGGGGAAACCCCAGGGGTAGCGGACATGCCAAAGAGAAAATGGGAGATAGGGGGAACCCCCTATAAAAATTTGTAGAACACGTGCCCAGATCAGGATCGCATCAGCCGGAATGCCCATTTTGGGGAAAGGGGCACCTGCGGAGGGAAAGGAGTCACAGGTCGGGTTATACAATGGGCCACTAGGGTTAGGGGGTTTAAAAAACCCGGGGGGCCGCGTTTTGGGGCCTGGTTCCCCCGGGCGAGAGTAAGTTCCCCGGAAAAAAGGAGGGGGGCCCTTTTAAGTGGTAGAGAGGTTGGAGAGGTTAAAAATAAAATACATCAGCCAGGAAAAAAAAACCTTTTCAACTATCCAAAATAAATTTAATAAAGCCCTGGGGAATAGAGAGGCCCTAGTAGTGTCCCCTGACAGCCAAATGGGAAACACCCTCGATTGGGAGGTTGTCATAGGGGGCGCCCCGTCAAAAAATCAAAGACAGGAGGGCCCGGGAGTTGTTACAGCGTAACAGGGCTCTTCCGACCCCCAGGCACTACAGTGTGGTACAGCATGGTATGTACAGACCCGGGGGAAAAATTCATGTCAAAACCCCACCGAATCCAGAAGCTCGGGGACAGGCAGTCTCTGAGGAAGTAAGGCGCATGTTGGGGCCCCGGGCATCATTGAAAGTCCAAAGCGGGGGGTCTAGCCCCATTTGTTGGGCCCAAGCCAAATGGGACTTGGCGGGTTTTGCAACATTTTCCACCGACCAATGGGTATTTAAATGGACTCCTACCGATTCCCCCGAGGGATGAACTATTGAAAGACTGGGTTCGCCGGTACATAACAATCCGACCCTTATAAAGGTTATGCAGATTCCCCTTCAAAGAGCCAAAGGAAAAATGCCTTCTCCACTCCAATGGGTGTTTTCCACACACCAGGATCCTTTGGTTACGGGGGGCCCCGGCTAATTTAGAGGGCCATGGATAAAATCTAAAACCCCATACCCGGTAGGCATCTGCCTACTAGATATATTGTTATTTTTTAGTACGAAATGGGGGTCCCCTCTCAGCAAAGTACAGGCAGTACTCACTCACTAAGGGAGGCAGGGTTTTCAGCCCAACCCCGAAAAATGCACCATTGGGCGGAAGAAGCCCCCATACTTGGGGTAATTGTGGGTGGGGGACAATAAACCCCAAATAAACAAGTAGAGGCAATTCAAAGGGGGCCACAACCCCCGACAAAAAAGCAGGTAGAGGTTTTTTGGGGGTTGCGGCTACTACCGCAGGTTGGCCGAACTTCGCTTCGTTGCACCCGGACCGCCTAACAAAAAGGGGGGAAGGGTTTATTTTAAAAAAAGGTCGAGGACGGAAATCATTTCAGGCCCTGAAAAAAGCCCCTGAAACCACCAGTATTAGTGGAACCCAACTTTAGTAAAGAGTTTTTTATCCAACGACCCTCAAAATGGGTTTGGGGGGCGTATGTCACAGGGGTGATGGTGAGGGCACTCCATTCATATTTGAGTAGGGAAAACTCACGTCCTTGAAAGAAAAATATTCCCTAGTAGAAAGGGGTGTTGGCGATAAAGGGGGGTTTGGAGTCTTTTGCGTTTTATCTGGGAGGTAAAAAATTCAGGTTTGGTTTACAGATCACCCCGTTACAGTGGGGTGTACCGAAACAAGGCAAAACGCAAGGGTTACAAGATGGTTCCCGGCTGCAGTTTTTAAATTTTGACAGAACACAGGGCGGGAAACAGCATTAAATTGTCAAGGCTCCATGTCTGGTCAGTTCAAGTGCCCATCCCCGGCCTTGGGCAGAGGGGGGGGGTGTAACAACCAGCAGGAAAGATAGTGGATGGAAGGGTTGTCCTAGTAATATGCTGCAAATGATAAGGAAAGTTTTCCCGGGATTCAGGAGGCCGATCCCGTAGCGCCCGGGCTTTCCACAACAGCAGAATGGGGCAAAAGAAAATACCTAGTGGGGCCACCAAGGAACCGGGCCCTTGGGGGGGAAAAGTCGCTTTTAAAAAAAACCAAGGTTACTTATGTTTTTGTAGTTTTATACTGCTGGCAGCTTTATTGGGCTGCTTTTTTTTTGAAAAGCTGTACGTGGGGGGAGGCCTTTTCCCCCTCCGGTCCAGGCTTTACCGGTATCCCCAGGGTTTAAACCTGTGCGGGGGGACCAGGGGAGAGAGTCAACCGGGGGCTGATTGGTACGGAGTCTTTTTTCAACGGTGCTGAGCAGGAAGGCCGTACAGCCACTGAATAGACCAGGAGGGCTTTTCTTTCCCGAGACTTCACCGCCCAACCCTGGGTTAACATGTTGCCTTTTTTATGCTGGGAAAAAATTATTTGTCTTGTGCTGCATGTTTAACGGTGGAAGCCTAGACTAAGACTGCCTGTTTGTTTTGCGTTTTGTTTTTTTTCCAAATAAAAAACCCTATTTTTTGGGTTTCAACATCCCGTTTGTGCCTACCCTGTGACCGCTAGTCCCCATGCTCATTGGGCTTCCTATTTGCTCCATTTTTTGGTCTTCATACAATAGCTAGCATCCTATAAAATTGTCCCAAAGCTTGTTGTTTTGAAATTGACTGTAAATTGTGTGCCAGTGGAACGGGGATCGATGGATATTTTTTTATAACATGTTTGGGATATTTTGGAGTTATATCGGCAGTGGATATAAGATATTGCTAAAAAGATACAAACAAAGGTTCCCTACTTAGTGATATGACCTTAAAGGGGTTGTCTCGCTACAAGGATTGCTTTTTATGTTAAAGATCTTGCAAAAGGAAGTCAGTTTGCAATATATGCCCCTTTTAACATATCTTACCTTTTCCCTAGAATTCCCGCTTGTATGGGCTGCTCGCTCCTCGGGTCATATAGCACAGACCTGTTTTATCTACCTGATAGGCTGCAGGACTGGTTGCTATAGTACAGCCCTGGCTTCTACTGCAGCCTAGTAAAAGCCAGAAACATGCCCCAAAATTAAAAGTAAAACCAAAAAAAAACAGGACTGAGTTAAGATGAATCAATGCAGTGAGACAACCCCTTTAAACACTTTTCCGGCTTAATTTTACCATGCACATTAAAACCTGAATAGCAGATAGTTAATATAGTATTCTCAATAGTTTATATTTGATCATAAAACCTCATGAAACTGGAACTTAGACTAATATGAACCTGGAAGCTTATAACAGGAGCTGCTAATACTTTAATACTTATTTTATAACTTTTGTTGGGGTTTTAGATCGTTTGATTAAAAAGTCTGAGGGGGTGGATTTTTATTTAGAATCCCTGCCACCACTCGTTAAAGAAAGCATAGTTAGCTGTGTAGCTAAAACAGTTGATAACAGAGAACAAAAATATTGTTTTAAAAACAGTATTTAAGTTTGTTTCCCCCCTCAAATTTGGTAAATATTGTAGGTAATTTTTTTTATGGGGCAACATGGGGGATATGACACTTTATACAATGAAAGTTCATGTACATTTTATAAATTTGAAATTTGGGGTTGCCCTCAAAAAAACCTTGACACACATTTACAATGTCTAAAATGATGGAACAAAAGTGAGTCCCTAATTACAAAAATTTTCCACTAATGCCCAAAAGAAAAAAAAAAATCCGTTCAAAAAAAAAAATTTGCCTCACAATATGATTGTTCTAGTATGCCACACTATAACCTGATGCAAGTAACAAAAGGATTACTTAAGCACCTATCTTGAAGTTATATCATATGTGTCCCTTCATGCTTTTATATTTTCGTTTTTCGCGAAATTTTCCAAAGTCAATTTGTCATCTGTCCAAGTGTACTTTACAGTCCTGACAGCAGAACAGCTCATCCTGATCTTCCTGGTTCACAAAACGAATTATGTCCAAAGTATCAATGTTTTGAGTGGCTGCCATTATTTTTTTAGCATTGCCTTAATTCTCTTGGGCATGGAGTTCACTAGAGTGTCACAGGTTGCCACTGGCATCCTCTTGCACTCCTCCATGACAACATAACTTGAAGTTAATCATACCGTTTTTGTCACTTGTCCACATGTACCTTACACCCCATACATGTACCCTGACGAAAAAAACTCATCCCGTCTTCCCGTTTTAGAAAAAAAATTGTCCAAAGTATAAAAAATTTCTTGTAAATTTGGTGTGCCCCAAAATAACACAACAAAACAGCCACAATGTCTAAACCATTTAAACAAAAGGGGGAAAACCGTAAGTGAAATGGAAAAATTGTGCCCCATTGCCTTTTCACTCCACGTGTCATGTATCGTTAGTGTTTTGAGGGCCAGGTATGAATGGGGGGGAAAGTTGTTTTAAAACTGTGTTTTTCTTTAAAATCTTTTTAATGGTACTGGAAGTTCAGCATGGAACCTCATGGCAAAGAATTCTCTAAAGATCTAAAAAAAAATAATTGTTGCTGTACATAAAGATGGCATAGGCTATAAGAAGATTGCCAACACCATGAAACTGAGGTGCAGTACAGTGGCCAAGACCATACAGGGGTTTAACAAGACTGTTTACCGAAAACCCCTCCAAAGGCGACCATAGAATTGAAAAGCACTTTTTCAGCGCAAACTAAGATTATGTTTATAAAATAGAATATGAGTGCGCAGCATTGCTGCAAAGTTAAAAGATGGGGGGGGGGGCAGCCGTCAATGCTTAACCATACGCCCCACACTGCATCAAAATTTATCTGCAGGCGCGCCCCGAAGGAAGACTGTTCTAAAAATGAATACAAAAAGGCCAAAACAGTTGGTGGAAAAGGAACAAAAGGAAATTGATTTCTTGGTCTTACCCCGACTATTTTGTGGAAAACCAGGTGGAAACAAGAAAGTGGCTTGCCTAAAAAAGTAAAA
>JAODAL010045580.1:0-31801 GCA_025379985.1 Phyllomedusa bahiana
TATTTCAAACCCCTACTTTTAGAATTGTGGTCTGCTCTGTGTTTATCTAGTTTTTGTTTACTGAGCATGGAATGAAGGTGTTCATATTGATTTGCCAACATTCTTCTTCGACTCAAGCTGCAGAACTAAACTTATGATGTCAGGGGGAAGGTGTGCAGCGACCTTATTTTTAAAGGGAATATTAAAACCTTTAAAAAGAATTATAGATGCATGTGCAAAATGTGAGCAAAAAACAAAAAAATTTGTCAGAAATGTATTGAGAAGTGCATCTGCCAACAGGGGCAAAAAAACTAATGTGGGGGATGGAAAAATGCTCCCAATTAGGGACAGCACTAGGTTGGGCCAACCAAGTCACGTGCCATTGCCCACAGATAAATTTGTGTATAACGTTTTTAGGAAATTGCTTCAACAAAAAGCTCAAAGGAGAAGTAAATCAGCAAAAATTTAAAGAAAACAAAGTGTGGTTAGAAAAGACATGTAGAGGAAAAAGGAGGTGCAGCACTTTTGGGAGAAAAAAAAAAGGAGGAGTGTGCTTTTTAAATTTTAAAAAAAATTAAAAAAGGTATTTTTCCACAGTGTTTATAAGTTTACTGTAGGGGACTAGGTTTTAGTGACATGAGTGCTCTTATTTTTCGTTTAGGAACAAACATTTAAACATGTGTCAGAAAATTTGCGGGGTTTTATGCTGAGCTGCACAGAATCTTTGTTTTTTCTGGGAAAAACAGTGCAAGTTTCAAAATTAAAAATCCAATGTACATTGCCTAATTTTGGTCACAAAATTTAAATTTTTTTAAAAATTTGTTATTATGCAAACTATGATCTGGGTGAGGTTTTTCAAGTTCAGAAAATTTCTGTAATTTTTTCTTTTTTATGAAAAGGTAAAGTTGGAGCTTTTTTCCCCTTTAGAAAGCCAATGTTTTTTTTTCTTCCCCAAACCTCCTTGTAATATACAAATACCTCAAGTTTATGTTTTTAAAAAAACATTTTTAAAGATAGAAAAATTTCAAAAAAGTGAGTAAATTTATCTCATTTTTTTAGTTTTAAAATTTCCCCAAGAAAAATGTGTGTAGGGGGAAACGAACAAAAGCTCGAATGTGTTGCTAAAACCAACTTTTTTGAAATATAAATTTTAAAACAAATCTGAGACATAAAGGTACAGCCTGTTTTGATAAAAAAAAAGTTATGAAAAAACTTCCTTTTGTTCAATTTTAAGTAATCGATTGTGAAAGATAATAGTGAGGGCGCGAAGGCTAAAATATACTTCTTTTTAATGGCTAACTGAAAAGATGAGGACAGTTGCAAGCGGGGCATAGCTATGGAGGTGCGGGTAGCATTTGCTAAGGGCCCCTGCTTCGAGGGGTCCAAAAGTCCTTTGCAAAAGAAGTTTGGGACAGTTGTTTAACATTTAAAAAACCCAAAGCACCTGTAAATATTATCCTGTTTTGGATTTAGGATTATTTGAGCTTGTAAATGTCACCAAAAAACGCTTCTGGGTGGGGGAAAGATGCAACCGAAATACCAAACTCCTTAACTTTTGCTGGAAAGGAAATGCTATCTAACTAAGAGCAGTCGCACAGTACAGAGAGTGATGAAAATACTTTCCAAAGGAAATACGTCAAATTACATAGCTGGTCATGTGATTTTAGCAGCAAATGGGGCCCCCTAACTAAGCGAGCCCTTTTTGACACATCTTGTGCTCGCCCGATTGGATGGTGCCAAAATGCAGAAAAGGTTATGGATGGTGGCCAAAAAAAGGCAGAAAGGTGATTGGATGGCGGGAAAGTACGAAAGCCCCTGAAAAAGAAAAATGAAAATGGTGCATCGAATTAGAATGAAAATTTACTGAACGAACAGTATAATTCTCGGTTTGATTGGGTTCTAAAAATTTGAGAAGTTCTACTAGAACTAAGTTTCTAGAAAAAGTTTTGATCAACATCTAATCACTTTCCTTGTTTATTTATTGCATTCTAGAAATGCATCTTTCTGGGTTTTTAGTTACTCAGTCCTTTTTTTTTTTCATTGCACCTTTTTTCCCGTTCAAGTTACAAAAGTCTTTCTTGTGCATGGTTCCCAAAATGTACACAATTTACAAAATGTGGTTGACGTGATTTGTATAAAGGGGGGAATGTGTTCTCATGTGTGCATCTATGCCCTTTTAATAACTACATGGTGTATGTGACATTCGCCTTTGGAGCTGCTCCTGAACGGGTCCTACTTTTGTTTACTGTCCCCTAAGATTTCCAAGCCCTTTTCCTGTCATTAATTTGGTTTTTTCCATTTAAAAAGTAATCATGGAATGATTTTTTCCTTCCCATATGCAAAAACCCTTGCATTTAGCCATGTTTAAACCTCATCTGCCACTTCTCTCCCCAAGCCTCCAACTTATCCAGATCCCTCAGTTATTGAATATTATCCTTTATTATGTTAATTACTTTACAAAGCTTAGTATCATCTGCAAAGACTCGTGTTCTACTGTGCAATCCTTCTGTAAGGTCATTAATGAATATATTAAAGAAAATAGGGCCCAATACTGACCCCTCTGGTATTCCACTAGTAACAGGGATCAAATCCAAGTATGTACCATTAATCACCACCCTTTGTTTTCTATCACAGTTACTTACCCACTTGCAAACATTTTATGTGGTACAGTATCAAATGCTTTAAAAAAATCTAGATATATGACAGCCAATGCCTTACCCCGATTCACTTTAGAATGAAACTCTTCATAAAAGCTGATGAGATTAGTTTGTCATGACCAATCCTTTGTAAACCCATGCTGAAACGGAGTTATACATTTATTTTCAGTCAGATTCTCCAGTATAGCATCTCTTGGAAAACCTTTAAACATCTTACCTATACCAGAGACTAAACTTACCGGCCTATAATTTCCAGGCTCATTTTTTGACAACTTTTTTAATATTTGCACCATATTTTCTATGCGGCAATCCTTTGGGACATAGCCCATTTTTATACAGTCCATAAATACTAAAAATAGGGGCCTGTCCATGATTTACTTAATTCCCTTAGGACACGGGGGTGTTTATCATCAGGACTTGGTGATTTGTTTTACTTAAGGTAGCTTTAATCTTCCTAGGGTGAACCTGCACTTCTTCCTTAGTTAAACAAGAAACATTTAAGGTAGAGTTTACTTCATTCCTCTGCCCATCAACAGTAATGCCATTTTCCTCAGTAAATACGGTGGAGCATGTAACTCTGCATGGCCATTTTAAAACGGTCGTGCAAAGTAAGTGGCTGTACCTACAGGGGGCTATGCCTTTCTACAGTGGGCTATATCTACTTTCTGGGGAATTATATACCTACCTACTAGGCATAGATAGATAGCTAGATAGACAGATAGATAGACAGATAGATAGATAGACAGATAGATAGATAGATAGATAGATAGATAGATAGATAGATAGATTGATTGATACTGTAGATATCGGTACACATAAATGAAAACATAATTTTTTAGGCAGGTATAGAGGCCCCCAGTATATTATTATTATTTATTATTATTATTATTATTATTATTTTAAGCGCCATTGTTTCCAGGGCGCTGTACATTCGAGGGGGTTAATACAGTACTTACGTCAAACGAGTACAGTGCTAATGACAATTGGCACTGACAGGGGGAGAGAGGACCTACCCGCGAGGGCTTACAATCTACAAGGGAGGGTAAAGAGACAGGAGGGTGAGGGGCAGCTTGTCTGTGGAGGAAAGTTGTGACAAGTTTAGTGAAGTTATAGGCAAGCCTGAAGAAGATGGGTTTCAGGTTGCTTTTGAAGCTGGCGAGAGTGGAGGAGTGTCTGATGTGTTCGAGGCCAGTGAGTTCCAGAGTGTGGGTGAAGCTCGGGAGAAGTCTTGGGAGACGGTTGTGTGAGAGCTTGGATAAGGTGAGAGAAGAGGAGAAGTCCTGTGAGGAGCGGAGAGTGAGTGAGGGGAGATATTTGGAAGTTTAGGGTAGAGATTGTATGGAGGGGAGAGAGAGGTCATGGCGAGCCTTGTAGGTCGAAGTTGCTAGTTGAATGGAATTCGGCCTGGGCAAAATAGGAAAGCCAGTGAAGGGATTGGCAGAGGGGAGAGGCAGAGAGTAGCGTGGGAGAGAGGTGGATAATGACGGGCGAGCAGAGTTAAGGATGGAATGGAGGGGAGCGACGGTGCTAGCCTGGGAAGGCCATAGAGGATGTTGACAGTAGTCTAGGCGGGAGATGACAAGGCTGGACGAGCATTTTTGTAGTGTCACTAGCCGTGGAATGAGCGGAGGGAGCGAGAGGATGTTTTTGCAGGTGGAGGGTGGCAGGCTGATGTGAGGGGTTTGGTGTGTGGTTTGAAGTATAAAGAGAGTCACGGAATTACTCCAAGGCAGCGTCTTGTGGACCGGTGAAAGTGTTGAGCGTTGACTGTCATAGAGAGATCAGTGGCAGGGGTGAGTTGGACGGTGAGAAAGATGGATTGAGTTCTGTTTGTTCTCCACATTTAGTTTAGGGGAGACGTGGAATGAGAGAGGAGGAAATGGAGGGACAGACAGTCAGGGATCCGGGGGAGAGTTAGAGAAGTTGACATCTGGGCCAGAGATGTAGAGTTGGGTTTATCTGCATAAGGTGGTAATGAAAGCATGTGAGGCTATGAGCTGACGAGGGACCGGGGTGTAGATAGAGAAAGAGTATGTGGGCGCTAGGAATGACCTTTGGGGTGCACCAAACAGAGAGAGGCCGGGGGGAGGAGGGTGGAGCGAGAATGAGAACGCTGAAAGTAGATTCAGTGAGGTAGAGGAGATCCAGGAAAGAGCAACGTCCGTAATGCCGAGGAGGAGAGGATTTGTAAGCAGCGAGGGGAGATGTCGAACAGTCGTCAAAGGCAGAGGAAGGCCAAAGGGAGGAGAACCAGAGTAGTGGTTGTGAGGCTTTAGCAGTTACTAGGTCATTATGAGTGACTGTGGTTAGGGCGGTTTTTCGGTAGAGTGGTGGGGTCGAAACCAGATATGGTAGTGGGTCTCAAGAGAGAGTTGCAGAGAAGGAGAGGGAGGACATGAAGATAGACGGGCTGCTCGAGGAGATTGGAAGCAAAAGAGAGCAGTGAGATGGGGCTGATAGTGGGAGACAGGAAGAAGGGTCAAGGGTTGTTTTTTTTTAGGATTGGAGTGATTAGTAGCATGTTTAAAGGCAGAGGAAGGTTGCCAAGAGGGTTTATGATAGGTTGAAGAGATGGGAGAGGGCTGGGATGAGAGAAGCACTGAGGTCTTGGATGAGGTGGGATGGACAAGTGGTTCAAGACTACAGGTAGTGAGGTTATTTGGACATTAAGGAGGAGAGATTGTCACTGAGTGAACGGTGGGGATAGCAATGTTAGGGGCAAGTGCAGGTTGCAAGGGTAGAGGGAGGGTGTGAGGGACTGCGGGCTGAAGCTTTCTCTGATGAGGTTGATCTTCTGAGGAAGTGAGTGGCACAAGTATTGCTGAAAGGACGGGATGGGGAGGAGGTTGTTGCGTGGACGGAGAAGAGAGTTGAAGTTTTGAATAATTGTCTGGGGGTTGTGGGTCAGGGAGGATATGAGAGTGGTGAAATAGTTCTGTTTGGCTGAGGCGGTGGGGTGGGATGTGCGGACTTAAATGTCTGCAGTGAGTGTTTGTATGAGGCAAAAGTTCATCAGTGGAGTGAGTTTTCTTCCGCGGCAGTTCGGCAATCTGGAAGCTGCCTCAGCTGTTTGGTAGAGTCTGTGTGCATGGTTGTCAGTTGATTTTGCGGGTTCTGTTGTGTGCTGAGAGGAGCGACTGATAAGGGCTGTTGATGAATTGTTATCGGTTGTAGAAATTGGTGGCTGCGTTCTGGGTCATTGAATGAGGGAGATAGTGGAAAGAGGTTTAAGAGAGTCAGAGAGAGTTGTGGGTTTAGGTTTTGTAGATTCATGCGGGGTCGTTACTCGGATATAGACAGGAGGAGCAGGTGAGGTGGAGATAGTGGAGAAGGTAAGCAGGTTGTGGTCGGATATAGGGTTGTGGGAGAGTTTGAGAAATCAGGATAGGGGGCAGAGGCGGGTGAAGATGAGGTACAGGTGTGTTTCCATCTTTGTGAGTGGCTCCTGAGGTTCTGGGGAGAGGTCAAAGGAGGAGCAGAGTGAAAGGAGTTTGTTGGAAGCAGAGGTGGGAAGGTGTCGATTGGGATGTTGAAGTCTCCATTGATGAAAGTGGGGATGTCGGTGGGAAGGAAAGTGAGAAGCAGGAAGCAATGGTCAAGACAAGCAGTGGCAGGCCCCTGGCGGGTCGGTAGAAACAGCCACTTGGAGGTTGGAAGGGGGTGATTGCGGACAGATGTGCACATCAAAGGAGATGAGTGTGAGGAAAAGAAAGAGGTGGAGCTGGGGCAATGGAGAGGTGTCAGACTGGAGGAGGCACGCACGCTCCACCATGCTTTGTTACCTGTGCGAGGGGTGTGTGGGGGTAAGGTGGAGGCGCTACTAAAAGAGGAGTGGCGAAGGGAGTCCTGTGTCAGAGGGGTCAGCAGTCGTTTCAGTAAGCCAAGGAAGAGTAAGTTGGTGAGATAAACAAGTCTATGTATGTAGAAAGTTTAATTACATACAGACCACGCATTCCAGAGGGCTCCAGGAAGAGGGATGTGGGGAGCACGGGTCCAGAGGGATGTGTATTATGGTTGAAGTGGATTTGCGGGAATTAGTAGTGGGTTGAGTCTGTTCGAGGAGGCAGAGACTATGGTGGGAGAATGTGCTGGGGGGCCCCTGGGTTGGGGGATATGTCCCCGGAAGCCAGCAGAAGGAGCAGTGAGAGGGTGAGTAGGTGGCAGGTAGGATAGACTGTAATTTGGCAGGTTTTTGTTGGTACGGAGGGGCATTAACAGTGAAGAGAGTGTGTGGCAGCAGAACAGGTAATGAGGGTAGAAGTGCAGGGGGAGATGTAGATTCATTGGTCTGCGAGGGAGTTTGGGGATAAGCAATAAGTGGGAGGAGAGTGGAGATAGCGATATGAGGTAAAGAGAGCATAGTGTTTGTTCCGGTTGGACATGTTGGATGTTGGACTGGGACAGTTGTGGGGGCGGCTCTCTGGCTGGGACAGTCGATGTCAGGCGCTCTCTGGCTGAGGGGACAGTCGATGGAGGCGCTTCTGGCTGGGACAGTCGTGGAGGCGCTCTCTGGCTGGGGGACAGTCGATGGAGGCGCTTCTGGCTGGGACACTGATGGAGGCGCTCTCTGGCAGGGACCACTCGAATGGAGGCGCTCTCTGGCTGGGAAACTCGTTGGTAGGCGCTTCTTGGCTGGGACCCCTCGATGAGGCGCTTAGGGCTGGGACCAGGACGATGGAGGCCTCTCGGATGGGACAGTGGATGGAGGCGCTCTCACGGGATGGGACAGTCGATGGAGGCTCTCTCTGGTTGGTATTGTAGGTGGAGGCGCTCTCTGGCTGGGACAGTCGATGGAGGAGCTCTCTGGTTGGGACAGGTGATGGCGGCGCTCTCTGACTGGGGTAGTTGATGGCGGCACTCTCTGGCTGGGACAGTTGATGGAGGCGCTCTCTGTGGGGAAGGATGTGGCGGCGCCTCTCTGGGGCTGGGACAGGTGATGGCGGCTCTCTCTGGTCTGACAAGGTGCTGGCGGCTGTCTCTGGCTGGGTGAGGTGATGGAGGCGCTCTCTGGCTGGGACAGGTGATGGCGGGCGCTTCTCTGGTGGGACAGGTCGATGGAGGCGCTCTCTCTGGTGGGGACAGTCGGATGGAGGCGCTCTTTGGTGGGAAGCTCGATGGAGGGCTCTCTGGCTGGGGACACTCGATGGAGCGCTCCCTCCCCGGCTGGACAGTCGATGGAGGACACTCTCTCGCGCGTAAACAAGAGGAAACCACCAGATTCGTGGAGGCGCTCTCTGGCTGGGGACACTAGATATGGAGGCGCTCTCTGGCTGGGACACTCGATGGAGGCGCTTCTGGTGGGGTCACTCGATGGAGGCGACTCTTGGCTGGGACCCTCGATGGAGAGCCGCTTCTCAGGATGGGACAGATGATGATGGAGGCGCTATTACAGGGCTGGGACAGTCGTTATGGAGGGCGCTCTCAGGCTGGGGGCAGTCGATGGAGGCGCTCTCGGGTTGTTATTGTAGGTGGGGGCGTCTCTCTGGCTGAGGACAGTCGATGGGAGGAGCTCTTGGTTGGGGACAGGGTGATGGGGCGCTCTCTGATTGGGGGTAGTTGATGGCGGCAATCTTGGGTGGAGGACAGTTGATGGAGGCGCTTCTCTGGTGGGGACAGGTTAAGATGGCGGCGCTCTCTGGCTGGGACAGGTTGATGCTGGCTCTCTTGGCTTGGGACACGTTGATAGGCGGCCTCTCTCTGGCTGGGGACAAGGTGATGGCGTCTCTCTCTGGCTGGGACAGTCGGATGGCGGGCTACTCTGCTGGGACAGGTGTGGCGGGCTCTCTGGCTGGACAGGTGATGGCGAGGCGCTCTATGGTGGGACAGTTGTGGAGGCGCTCTCTATGGCTGGGACAGTTGAGGGAGCCGCTCTCTATGGCTGGGACAGTGATGGAGGCGCTCTCTATGGCTGGGGGACAGTTGATGGAAGGCTCTCTATGGCTGGGACAGGTTTATGGAGGCACTGAAGGTGAGTACAGTTTTTTTATTTTTTTTTTTTCCAAACTGTTTGAGAACAGATGTATGAGACAGAGTCTGCCTGGAATGCAGAGTCTGCTGTGGAGTGTCTGTCTTGTTTCAGGGGACTTGCTGTGGCGGGAGGAAAATTGCGGGCTTTATGAATAGAGACCGGGAGTGTAGAGCTCAGGTGGCAGGAGCAGATTCTGGGGAGCATGCAGTGGGGAGAAAGGCACACAACGGCCTCTCTGGAAGGTTATAGCGGACACTATTAGAGGGCTCAGCAGTGATTTGAACACGGTAAGTGGTTCCCTGGTGTTAAATTATGGCCACCGGCGTTGGGGTTAGGGGAGGGTCCTCCGTACTCACCGCGGAGATTTATTGATACAGGGCGGTGCGGTGCAGTCCAGACGGGGGCTTGGAGGTCGCAACTATCACCCGCAGGTTAGGTGCTGCGGAGGTGGTGATGGCTAAGCGTCCGGAAGCTGCGGAGCTGCCGCTTCTCGCTGAACTGCGGAGCGCGCGGCAACGCCCTGCAGTTCAAATCTTCGGGATCCCGCCGTCAGCTTCAGAAGACTTTGGAGAGAAGCTGAAGTTCACGAGGACAGGAACACGGTATGCTTTCACTCTCTTGACACAAGTGTAAGTGCCAGTGTTATATGCCATACACTTATGTATCTCTGTATATATATATATTATATATATATATATATATATTTATATATATATTTTATATTATATATAAATATATCTTATATATATTATACATATATATTTATATATCGCTTATATATATATATATATATATAATATATGTATATATATTATATGTATAAATTGTATATCATATGTATCTCTCTATGTTTTTCCTCACTATCTGACATGAAATCGTAATAAACCTTACTCATTTTAGATCAATTAGGATTACCAAAATTATTTATATTTGCCAAATACCAGAATTATGAGAAAATTTGCTAACCCATTTTTTATTACTTTCTGAAATACAAAAAGTGTAAACATATTCTAAGGATTGCTATTCATTTAAAACAATTTGGGGACTGGCCCATATGATGATGTTCATTATGCTTTGGAAGCTTCTAATAGGTTTATTGACAACATCTGAGTTAATTAGAGACACACCTGTGGATGTGCACCCCAGACACACACTGTTTCTATGTGTAACATCATGGGGAGGTCTAAAGAAATCAGCCAAGATATCAGGAAGAGAATTGTTAGAGCTTGCAGAAAGTATGAATCTCTTGGGTGCAATATGCAGATGCCTTCATCTCTAAAAACAATTATACACAAGTACAAACAAGATGGGACGGTCCAGCCATCATATCGCACAGGATAAACGTGCTTTGGTCCGACATGTGCATATCAACCCAAGAACAAAAGCAAAAAACCTTGTGAAGATGCTGGCGGAAGCTGATAAGACTGTGTCAATATCCACAGTGAAAAAAATACTATCAACATGGGCTGAAAGGCCACTCTGCCAGGAAGAAGCTATTACTCCAAAAGAAACATATAAAAGCCAGATTAATGTTTGTAAATGCACACAGGAACAAAGACCTGCATTTTTGGAGACAACTAAACTTGAACTGTTTAGCCATAATGACTGCTGTTACATTTTGGGGTGGGGGGGGGGAACTTAGAAGCCTAAGAACAACATCCCAACTGTGAAACATGGGGGGTGGCAGCATCATGTTATGGGGTTGTTTTGCTACAGGAGGGACTGGTGCACTTCACAAAATAGCATCATAAGGAAGGAAGATTATGTGGCAATACTAAAGAAACATTTGAAGACATCAGAAAGGAAGTTAAAGCTTGGGTGGAAATGGGTCTTCCAAATGGACAATGACCCGAAGCATACTGCCAAACTGGCTTAAGGATAACCAAGTCAGTGTTCTGGAGCAGTCATCACAAAGCCCTGATCTCAGTCCTATTGAAAATTCATGGACAAAGCTGAAAAGGCAGGTGTGAGCAAGGCGATCTACAAACATGGCTCAGTTACACCAGTTCTGTCAGGAGGAATGGGCCAAAATTACTACCAACTATTGTGAGAAGCTTCTGGAAGGATATCCAAAACGTTTGACCCAAGTCATACAGTTTAAGGACAATGCTACCAAATACTAATGAAATGTATGTAAACTTTTGACTGTGCAGAAAGTAATAAAAACGCCTTAGCAAATTTTCTCATTATTCTGGCATTTTTCAAATATAAATCATTTTGGTAATCCTAATTGACATAAAACAGGTAACATGTATTCTGATTTCATGTCAGATAGTGAGAAAAACCTGCATATGTGTCTTTGTATATAGTGTATGTAAACTTCTGGTTTCAACTGTGTATATATGCAATGTTAAGGAGGGGGCAGAAGAGAAGAGATGACCATGGAGTAGCTTATCTTTAGAGAGGCTCATGTGTATACAAGGCTGATGTCAAATATGCTGGTTTGTGGTCAATAAACTCTTTCATGCACATTTCATGAGATATAAATTATGCACTATCTTCTCGATGGCCATCTTGTAATGTACTGAATATCCACAGCTGATTTGCATTGATTTCTTTCAAATTAGAAGATGATCCATTTACATTAATTGCTCATGAGAACTAGATTTGCCATCACACTGAACTTTTTTTTTTCTGATTATAAAACCAGTGTTTAGGCATTTCATTAGTATCTGAGGACATACAAATATTGATTTAGAATATTGATATACTATAACCATTTACACCTTCCTTCAATTCTTTCTTTCATCTGAAGTACTACTGACAGTACATTCCCATGGGTGACCTGATCAATTCAGTTTTATGATGTAAGGAAACTAATATTCATTGAACAGATTCTCAAGGAAACACAGTAATCACTCATTTGCTAAAGCTATTAGTTGCTGAGTGGTTAATTGATTTTGTTCCCACTCAATAAGTCCTAAGATTAAAAAAATTTTAATGTACAAGCCTATACTCGAGTGTACATCAAATAGAAATATTATTTATTTTAAAAGTATGTTCTGAGTTCACTTACTTGATGGAATAAAAAATAATGCTAAATGCAGGTTATATTAAAGGGATTTTCTCATAATTAACAGAGCCTGCTCTTCACAGCTAGCTTCAGGTTCCCACTTCCTGACTGGGATGTGGGTGATACTACAGCAGTAAGTAACATATCAGCTCTGCTATTAATAGCTGAGTCTGTTAGAGGGACATTGCTAATAGATTGTTTTAAACAGTAGGGCACAAGGCTACAGAGCTCTAAAGGGTTAAAGTTTGTCAGTAACGAAAAAGCTCCTGTTTTACTGATAAGACACAGCAGAGAGCGACTTTACAGTGGTTGGCTGCTGAAGCAATGAGAGCAGAGGGAGATGGTCAGTAATATAGGGAAGCTTATGTACACAAGCAGAAGATAAGATCTCCTCTAGCTTTAAAACCAAGTAAAATCAATACAGCAATGTATTTGGTAATAGTCTTTATTTACTTTTACCTACATGTTTAAAGCTAATCATTGTGGATAGAACGCCACTTTAAATATTTCATCCAAAAAGCTCACTTATCACAAAGTGCCATCATGGTAATTTAACCTGAATATTTTTGTAGAGCAGTAGAAAAAATTAAAGCTGATTTCCTATTGATTTCTATAGGCTCTGGTTGGTTGCTATGGGCAAAAAAACAGACTTAATTTTAGACCATTTTGATAATTTAGACCCATTATGTTGAACTTTATTCTTCTTTACAAAATAGTGTTTTATTAGGAAGTCAGAGGTATTTGGCCACCACAATATTAGTACCTGTGAGTACTGCACATTGTTAGAAAGCACAGCATACTATTAATACTGTATGGGCGACATGTATGAAGATCGGCGCCTTGGAGCGCTTGTTTTCACGCGATTTTTCGTGAAAGCTGCGCCTCATTTATGTCGGCGCCCGAAGTGCGCTCATACATGCGGTGTAAAGTTCCCTGCGCATCGCCAGTGTGTGATGCGCATTGCGGAACTTAGGCGCAGAAGGACTGCGCCTCACCTGTATTACGATTCGAGACAGGCTGGAAATTAGCAAAAAATCACTAAACATGTTAGTGAATAGCAAAAAGAGTTGTCTTTCAAATGAATGAATGAATGAAGTGAAAAATCAAAGTTGAATAAAATCCATTGCAATGTATAGAAAAAGTTGATCATTTAAAATGAAAGCAAATATATATAAGATCTCAAAAGAGAGAAATATCAGCTAGAAAAGGTCTTAAGAAAAGGGAGAGAATGCAACTAATTTTACATTAAATAAGCCAATGCTGATGTAGTACAGATGTTAATTTTGGTCCTTTTTTAATTAAAAATTGAAGTATGTATTTGTTCTTCTTTCACCTTTTATTCTATTTTGTATGTACAGCAAGAGCCAGCACAGCACAGGTCTGGCTGGGACCTGTGGTTCTCCCAGCAGGATTTCTATGTTCCCAGGGCTTAGTTCTGGACGTATTTACGGATGTATTTACGTCCGTAAATACATTACCAACTCAGCCTAAAATAATGAACAATTAGCTTAGAATGGCTACCAATGGGAAATCCGGACATATTTACGTCTGTATTTACGACCGTAAATATGTCCGGATTTCCCATTGGTTGCCATTCTAAGCTACTTGTTCCTTATTTTAGGCTGACTTGGTGATGTATTTACAGACGTAAGTACGTCCGTAAATACGTCCAGAACTAAGCCCTGGGAAGATAGAAATCCTGCTTGGCGGACCACAGGTCCCAGCAAGACCTGTGCTGCCTTTTGTTGTATATAATGAATTGCATCAAAGTTGAAAGCAGCCCAAATACATCTTAAATTGTTGGTATGCAAAATTCCCCCATAGTAAATAATGGGGAATGTATTTCCGACTCGAAATACGTGCCACATTTTATGACACGTATTTGCAATGTATTTCAGGACGGATTTTGCCTCGGAAATACATTCCCCATAGTAAGAAGAATAAAATGGATTTGTCATTTAAATGAAGTACTTAATAAACAGTCATATCCAAGTGCTCTAACAATGAAATCAATGTATTAGTACATTTTATCCAATAAATTACACTAATTTAACATGAAATAAGCCACTGATGATGTTGTCCAGATGTTTTATTAAACATTTTGCATACCAACAATTTTAGATGTATTTGGGCTGCTTTCAACTTTAATGCAATTCAGTATATACAACAAAAGGCAGCACAGCACAGGTCTTGCTGGGACCTATGGTCCTCCAAGCAGGATTTCTTGCTTAATTATTTAATCTTCTTGACAAATCATTTATTTTAGTAGTGTACTGCTGTAAGTGTAGAACTCGAGCACATTACAAGAATTCCTAGCTCCACTTCGACTTCTCCTCTCAGTTAGACCACATTAAACTAGGTCTGCCTGTCGGAGCTGTAAAGCACTGCAATGCGCCTCACTTTGCCGACCCGCAATCATGCATGCCTCGGATTTGTCAAGTTTGCCGCGTCCCGCCCCAGAACGCCCACAGCGCGCCCACTGCACGCCCCTTCATGTTAGGCGCAGCCAAAAGTGGCGACGGTTGCGCCTAACAGTGCATCCCTGCGTCCGACAGTGGATTCGGCACGGTGAGGCGCAGTATACACCTGAAATCAGGCGCAAATCCCGATCATACATGTCGCCCTATGTGTCAATAAACTGGCAGGATATAGCAGTGTGATATAGTGCAAGGTGGGAACTGGTAGTGGACTGGGAGGCAAATGCTTTGGCTATATGGGGCCCTCAAATTCCCAATAGCAGTCTTGAGGGTTATAAACTGAATTCCAGTTAGTCAAGACAGAATGAGACCAGTCATCTCATAGCAGAGGAAGCTATTCTTAACATTACATTGTATGATCTCCATGGGCATTTAGTGGTTGAAATATCACTGACTATATTTCTTCTATTAGAAAATGTTAAGTGACCAATTTCATAAGTCAAATCTTAAGATAGATCCTCTTGTTTTGTTAAATATGATTATCTACCTTATGGTAACATAGGAGCAACTGTTTTTTTTTTTTATTTAAAGTTATAGAAAACCATGCTGTCTAAAGGTTAGCTGTGGTGGGTGTATTTTTGTAAGTCTCATCTGGTGCCTGAGGGACCCAAAAGTTCTTTTGCTACATAAAAAGACATTAAAATTATAAACAGCACATGACAGGTGGAGGTTCCTGTTACATATTTTACATTCAGACTCAGAAGTTTCAAGGCACACTCCAATATCCATTTAACTTTTACCATATCAAGTAGTTTTTTAATTGTTTTTTTGGTATGAAGTTGTCTGAAGGCTTAGTTACAGGTACAGATGTGCTGGTATAAGCAATTGATTAGTGCCTTATTTCTCATTTCCAAATTCTGGATCTGCTTTTGGTATCTGGTTCCGATCCTGTAATGTACTATCTTTTATGCGATTTCTGGCCTATATAATGCAATTTGCAAGGTATGTTGCATAAGATATTTTGCACAAACCTTTATATTAGATGTCTACCATAAATAGATAAGGTAAAATCTTGGATATGTTCCCAGAAAGTGATGACATTTCTTCTTAGTTTCAGACAATATTAATTGTATGCTTAACAGGTAAGGATAATTTAGACAGTTTTGGATGCCTAACCAGCACATTATGCCTGCTCGGAGGTAGCAAGCTTGACTATTAATCATGTCAACATTGTTTAGAGACAACTCATGCAAGGTAGTTATATGGGTGAAAGTTGTAAGATGTGGACGGGTTCACATCTGCATTGAAGATTCCATTTGGAACTTCTGTTGCAGATTGCAGAATTTTTTCCCTTAAAACAGTAGACACTATGGGCGACATGTAGGATCGGGCTTTCCGCCTGTTTTCAGGCGTATACTGCGCCAACTCCGCTGTCGGACGCAGAAATGCGATGTTAGGCGCAACCTTCGCCACTTTCGATGCGCCTAACATGAAGGGGCGTGCAGTGGGCGCGCTGTGGGCGTTCTGGGGCGGGACGCACCAGATTTGATTACTCCGAGGCATGTAGGAATGGCGGTCGGCAAAGTGAGATGCATTACAGCTCCGACAGGCAGACCTAGTTCAAACTGGTCTACCTGAATCGGAGGAGGCGCAGTGAAGCTAGAACTTTTTGTAATGGGGCAATACAATACAGTTACAACAGTACCATAATAAAAAAGAGTTGTCTATAAAATTAATGAATAAAGATAAATATCAAAGTTGTATAAAATCGATTTCAATTTATTGAAAAAGTTGATCATGACGTCCGCAAATACATCCGGATTTTCCATTGGTATCAATTCTAAGCTAATTGTTCATTCTTTTAGGCTGATTTGGTGATGCATTTGTGGATGTAAATACGTCCGTAAATACAACCCGAACTAAGCCCTGGGAACGTAGAAATCCTGCTTGGAGGACCACAGGTCCCAGCAAGACCTGTGCTGTGCTGGCTCTTGCTGTATATACTAAATAGAATACATGGTGAAAGAAGCAAAAATACATTTTTTCTATTCACTAACATGCTTAATGATTTCTCGCGGATTTTCAGCCTGTCTCTAAACTTAATAAATGTTAGGCGCATTCCTTATGCGCCTTAGATCCGCACTGCGCCTGACACACAGGCGAGGTGCAGGGAACTTTACTCTAAATTTATGAGCGCACTTCGGGCATCGACATAAATCAGGCGCAGTTTTCACGAAAAAAAAAAACGTGAAAACGGGCGCCTCAACGCGCTGATCTTCATACATGTCGCCCTATGTCGGAAACCTGACAGATCCCATTGTTGTCAATGTGGTCTGTTGGGCACTGTTCACGTCTGTCGGTAAAGAAGTCTGGTCACACCTTTGTGGCAGAGGTTATGAACTCCAGACATGGAGGTGAACCAGGCCTTAAGTATAAAAATGGGAATCTTCCAGAAGCCTCTTTAAAGTGTCTCCTGTGGGATAGACATATTGCCTAGAAATTTTTCCACTTAACTTAGACTCCGGGCTTGCCTGAATCTAGACATCCCAGCTGCAGTGATGACCTGGATGTTGTTTGCTTAAGCTATATAATCTGTGATGTATTTTGTTTTATTTCTATACATTGAAGGTTTCCAAACAAGTGTAGGTCTGGATGTTGCGTGCTGGAACTTTTACTGTTTTATCTAACCTTATTCTTCATAAGGCTCCTTATTTATTTGTATTATTATAATCTGTGTCCATGACCTTTCATCTTATTATCCTGTGTGTTTGGTTGTTGTGGACCTTCTATGTAGGGGGATTTAAAGGGAACTCTCCCTTAAATCTTACACTAAAAACACAATTCTTTTTTTTTACCATAGAAATTCATCAGGCGCTTTTTAAAATATTGCACTTATTTCAGATAGTGATTTCTTTTTTTAATTGCTAAATGCTGGAATTTCTGAAAGGTTTTAAAAAAATAATAATTACTTTTTTCCTTTATTAAAAATCACTTTGAAATCTCTTGAAAATCACTGGTTCTGATTACTCTATTGAAAAAAGTCTTAGGTTTTGCTGTGAAAAGGGTTTCCAGGGGCAAGATTTTTTTACTTTTTCAAGTGGTGCCGTAGGATAATAAGTGCAACTTTAAATATGAATAAATGTTTTAGATCAAGTACAGCAAAGCACTTGCGAAGTTTCTATATATATAAGAACATTAAAATATTTCATTACCAGTGTTCTTTTTCTGTACAGAAATGGTCAAACTAACCAAACTTCTGGTCTGCTATAGTCATCTCCAAACTTTTGGTCAAGACACTTTGTCAGTCAACACGTATCCAAAAAATGTAATATGTGAAAAATACCCAGTTAGATAGTGTGGACATGTGGAAAGGATGTTGCAATTCCAGTAGATAATGTATATAGAAATCCACAGTACTCAGATTTGCATAAGATGATTTGTATTCAGCAAAAAGTTCATATAACAATACATTTCTCAAACCATGCATTAAGTGAAATGTTATATTCAATGTAGAAGAATTGGGACCTTTGCACAAGTTTCATTATCAGTTACCTAAAGGGGGGTTTTCGTTTGAATTTCGTGCCTTTTAGGTTCTATGAGAAAGAATTCAAAAACCAAGCGAGTCTCTCCGCCAGGAGGGGGGTCCTCCTCTCAGGGGGTTTTTCCCCCTGCCAAGGCGTGTCTCCCTCATGAAGACCTGTGAATCACTTGTGTGTGAGGCGGGAAGCAAAGTTGTCTGGACACCTGCAGCCTCCTGCAGTGTTAAGTGTCTGCAAGCCTTTATCTCCAGGCTGAAAAGATCCTTTTGTACTATAACCATTAAACACTCAGCTTTAACTGAAGAAACAAATGTGAGGATACACAGGCCCCCCCCCCCCCTTCTGTTTTCAGAAAAGGGGAATGTATCTGTTAAATGGGGGAATACACACTGCCCTCTCCTCTTCCCCTTCGTTTCGACAGGAGACTGTTGACTGGTAATTGGGGGATTTCACACGCCCTCCCCTCTTTCCCCCTTTTGTTATCAACAGGGGGAAATTGTACTGTGTAATAGGTGGAATACACACTGCCCTCCCCCCTTCCCCCCTTTAACAGACGGAGACTGTATACTGTGTAAAATTTGGGGGAATGCCACTGCCCTCCCCTCTTCCCCCTTCGTTTTCAGCAAGAACTGTGTACTGTTAATAGGAGGAAAGCACCGCCCCCCCCTTTTCCCCCCCTCTGTTATCAAAAAGGGTAAAATTGTGTTAAATGGAGAACACAGGATGTAACCCCTGGTTTTCTGAGGGGGTCTTATTACTTCGTAATTACCAGATCATTCCCTTTTGAGCTAGGGGGATGAGTATAGAGCCAGCAGCCCCCCTCACATAGATGGCTTTACTTTCAGTTTTAACAGCACAGAGGGGAGTAAACACAGAGTGTGCAGACAGCCAATCACAGTGCAGGGGGCGTGTCTGGGGCATTTCCGATCTGGGGGCATGCCCTAACAGGCTGAATGAAATGTCAGTCAGCCAATCACAGTGCAGGGGGAGTGTCCAGGGGCGGGATCCGACCGGGATGTGTCCCAACTAGCCAATCACAGAAAAGGAAGTGTGTCCAAACTAGCAGCAGCAGAAATAGAAAACAGATTCACAGAAAACTCATATCTGCTAAACCAAGTGTCTGAGGTAATGCAACTCAATTACAAAAGTGCTTATTTTTACTGTCCCCATAATCTGAGACATGATCTTTGTAGCGATACAACCCTTTAAATTTTATGGGTCATATAGAAGTGCGTATAGTGAAGAGTAAAGCTTGTGTAGGATAATATGGCAGGTATGTAGTAATAGGGTAGCCAATAATGAAGAAAGAGATAAATGGAAGTGGACCCAATTGTGTAAAGCTGGGGAATGCTGAGGGAATGCTGAGGGATCCTTAGCAACACCATCACCAATGTGTAAAGCTGGGAAATGCCAAGGGAATGCTGAGGGATCTTTAGTATTACTATCACCAATGCTTTAGTACCGTTTGCTATCTCCACTGACATCTATGTTCTGTCGCCAGCTTTCCCCGACTTTATACAATTGGGCCCACTTCCAGTTATCTCTTTCTCCGTTATTGGCTACCTCATTACTTCATACCTGCCATGTTATTCTGTGTTGGTATTACTCTCCACTATATGTACTTCCATGTGACCCACAAGATTAAGAAAACATTTCACAGTGCCACCAGTTCATCTACACTGATTGTAACATTTCACTTAACACATGTTCTGAGAAATGTATTGTTATATGAACTTTTTGCTGAATAAAAATCATCTTATGCAAATATGAGTGCTGTGGATTATCCAAAAGTTTTTATTGTTTTCAACAAATACTGTAAACCATGTCTTTACTACGTTTTAAAAAAAGATACAATTAAATAATATGTATTATTATTTTTTATTAATTAATTAATTAATTAATTAAAACTTTAAAATTAATAACTTGAGGAAATGTCCTTCTACCCGAACAAGAAGTGTATCTTGTTTTAAATTACAGTTCTTACTTGGCAGGGGTATAATGTATTGAGGTCAATGTAGCTTTGCAAAACAAATTATGCCATGTTTAAAATTTGTTTCATAATTTCACATAAAAGCTTTTCACATTAAGCTACAATACTGTATTTCAGGAAGTGTCGCACGCAGCCCTAATTTTTGAGACTGCAGCAGTTTAGTTTGAATGAATAGATATTTTCCTTTTTTAATATATGTACAACTGTGACTAGAACAAAACCAAAAGAAGTAAAGTGCTTTTTCCTTTTTAGAAAACAAAATAATATGAATAAAATGAATGTTTTAGATGTATATACAGCTAAATTCATCCAATCAGACCTTTACTATGTAAATATCCTACAGCGACTTCTATTACAGCTTTTCATGGCTATGTGTGGCTGCTTTGTTAAATAAACTGCACGGCTTATCAAGAAAACAAGGCTAATCCCATGGAGGAAAGTTTTTCATTAAAGTATGCTTCTCCTCTCATCTTACCACGAGCATTGGGAATGTTATATCATTCAATTCTTCTCCCAGAAAAAACAACTGAGACAAATTTAATCCAAAGTTTTTCATGTCTGAAATTTAATTGCGGGTTTTCAATCAAAACATGGTAAAAAAAACAAAGAAAATAAGCTTTTTTTGGGATTATTGGAGCTGGCCAAAGAAAAACCAGAAAATTTGCATAAACCTTTTACTTGTAAATCAATGGAAAAAATATAGATTTATAGCACTCGGCTTGCCATTTCTTATATTTATGTAACCATAACAAGATCAATGCAATTTCTAAAATGTCACAACATTTTGTCTGTAAATTAGGAGAATAATGTTAAATGGTTAATGGTCGTTAGAATTGTAGTTCAATGTTTCTTTAGTCTTCTTTTAGGATGAGGTTTAGATGATTAGAATTGTAGTATGATTCAGGAATCTAATACAGATGCTTTGGAGATCCTATTAAAAAAGCACGACTTATATTTTAATTGAGCTCTTGCTCAACAGACATGGACCTTGCAGCCACCTTCTTGCACCCCAAAAATATGTGATGACAAATTCCTTTTAAATTCTGTATTTATATGAAGAGGTATGTTAAAGTTTCATCCATATGGTCGTATTATAGCTTGGTTTAGTAGAAGCTATAATAGAGCAACATAAAGATACGTGAGACCTTTAAAAAAACCTCGAATACCTCTTGAAAATTTTGGGTGACATGATAAGGGTGGCGCTCAAAGTGAAAGGGCGAGCTCATTTTCAGCTTGCCTATGGTTTGGTGCATATGGAATTAGAGCTAAGCAATGCGCCTAACATGTATAAAGGTTGTAGACAGGCTGGAAATAAGAGAAGTCATTAGAATAGCATGTCAGTGAATAGAAACTATGGTACTGATCCTGCTTGAAGGACCACAGGTCCCAGCAATACCTGTGTTGTGCTGGCTCTTGCTGTATGTAGAATAAAAGTGAGAGCAGCAAAAATAAATTAAAAATTTAATGTAGTAAAAATTTTAAATATAAAAATCTGAACAACATAATCAGTGGGTTTTTTAATGTAAATTTTTTTTTAGATTCTATTCATTATAAAAACATTTTATAGGAGACATTTTTATATTTCTGGGATATTGTATATTTTATATTAATTTATATGATCATATTTTTCATTAAATTTTAATAATTAAATTTTATACAGTTTGATAATTATAATAAATCACTTTTTATTATTGCAGTGGTGTAAGTTGAGAAATATTGGACATTTTTGCCCCTTACAGCAAATCTATCTTCACTTCGATTCCTCAGACTCAGGCCGACCACATTGAGATAGGTCTGCCTGTCGGAGCAGTAATGCGCCTAGTTTTGCCGAATCACATTAATATATGTGTCTAATATTTTGAGCGTGGTGCGACACGCCTCCAGTTAGGCGCATTAGAAAGTGTTGAGTCTTATGAACAATGCGCCTAATACATTCATTAGATGCATTAGACATCGTAGTCGGCTCAGTTAGGTGCATTGTACACCAGAAAAAGGGTGAAAAACTCTTTCATACATGTCGCCCTTAATCTCACAGAAAAATTGGTGTACTTTATCAGATGCTATGTGCACAGAGCTTTCCTGCTATTGTGGAGAATAATATGTACAAGGTAAAAATGGATGTAATTCCTATATGGTTAATGCAATATTTTTTGCTAAACCCCATAACTTAATGTTGGAAGTCTGCACTTTACTTACACATGTTTATGGTTTGTTTCAAATCTCTTGTGAAGTGCACAAAGGCTTAGTTGCAGTTAGAAGGCAAAGCAAGTAAACCCTCTTTAATTGCCTGGACTTCTACACTAATTAGTAATAAAATGTGACATGATTGTCACAATTATAGACAAATACAATCTGAATAAAAAATAAGACTCAGAAATAATAGTATTTGTTCCTATACTTGATTAAGCACATTGAGTAAACATATACACTCACCGGCCACTTTATTAAGTACACCTGTCCAACTGCTCGTTAACACTTAATTTCTAATAAGCCAATCACATGGCGGCAACTCAGTGCATTTAGGCATGTAGACATGGTCAAGACAATCTCCTGCAGTTCAAACCGAGCATCAGTATGGGGAAGAAAGGTGATTTGAGTGCCTTTGAACGTGGCATGGTTGTTGGTGCCAGAAGGGCTGGTCTGAGTATTTCAGAAACTGCTGATCTCCTGGGATTTTCACGCACAACCATCTCTAGGGTTTACAGAGAATGGTCCGAAAGAAAAAACATCCAGTGAGCGGCAGTCCTGTGGGCGGAAATGCCTTGTTGATGCCAGAGGTCAAAGGAGAATGGGCAGACTGGTTCGAGCTGATAGAAAGGCAACAGTGACTCAAATAGCCACCCGTTACAACCAAGGTAGGCAGAAGAGCAGCTCTGAACGCACAGTACGGCAATCTTTGAGGCAGATGGGCTACAGCAGCAGAAGACCACACGGGTGCCACTCCTTTCAGCTAAGAACAGGAAACTGAGGCTCCAATTTGCCCAAGCTCATCGAAATTGGACAGTAGAAGATTGGAAAACGTTGCCTGTCTGATGAGTCTCGATTTCTACTGCGACATTCGAATGGTAGGGTCAGAATTTGGCGTCAACAACATGAAAGCATGGATCCATCCTGCCTTGTATCAACGGTTCAGGCTGGTGGTGGTGGTGTCTGGTGGGGGGGAATATTTTCTTGGCACTCTTTGGGGCCCTTGGTTACCAATTGAGCATCGTTGCACACCTTGTTGAATCTATGCCACGAAGAATTGGGGCAGTTTCTGAAGGAAAAAGGGGGGTCCAAACCCCGTTACTGCATGGGAAACCTAATAAAGTGGCCGGTGAGTGTACAGTGCAGGGAGAAAAAATAACTAAGCACCTATGTTAATAAATTCTCCAGTAAATAATTGGCAAAAGGTGCTTCAAATAAGCAAATTAGATTAAAAGTGTTGGTTTCAAAAATGCCCCATTAAATACATGTAAAGCTACAAAAAGCCTGGTTACTGACAAATCTTTTATTCTCAAGAAAGATTGGTTATTGTGAACCATGCATAAAGTTGCAATGGCTACAAATGCATTGTTAAGGACCTGAGTGTACAAAAGTCAGTGATTAGACAATCCACAAGTGTCAAAAATTCAGGGCTGCTGTTAGTCTGCCTAGACATAGGTGTCTATAAAGATCACTCTAAGATAAATGTAAAGGGGATGAAAAAGAACAAAGGGGTTAAAGCAAAATATTCTCTAAATTCTAAAAAAATGCTTCCCAGCTATAATTTGCTTGGGTGTTGCTTAAAAATTCTAGGAAAATGCTCTACCAAATGCTCAACGCTATGTTTAGTTTGAAAAAGAACACTGTGAAGCACGGTGGAGGGAGTATTATAAATTGGTCCAAAATGTGTCTTCAGCATTGCACTAATCCATTTTGCAGATAAAGAAAAAGTTTAATGTAGGGGGATCTGCAGGTTGCTACATTCAAGGGGTCACATACTTTTTATTCCTGAAGTTTGGATTTGGATTAATTGTGTTCAGTAATACATGAACAGTACAACTGTTTATATGTTCTTACATAAAAAAAGCGAAGAATATAGACTTAGAGGGCTCACCTGATAACAGCTGGTTGTAATCCTCAGTCCCAGGCAAATGGCTGTTGCTTGTCCATGCAAAGATTCTTGGTTCATGGATAGAAAGCCAGGGGTAACTTCAACAAATGCAGTTTTGGATCAGGGAGCAAGTAAAGCAGCTTTTTTCTTCATATTCTGGACAAATAGATAATATATACATGGTAAGGCAAGTAACGCAGACACATTTCGGCCAAATTTGGGAACAGGATGACCTATTCTTACTTTTCTTGGATTCAAGTGAAAAAGTTTCCGAGGGCAAAAATTTCCAATATTTCTCAACTTACACCAGTACAGTAATAAAAATTAATTTATGATAATTATCAAACTATATAAAATTAAATTATTTGCATTTAATAAAAAAAGTTATATAAAATTAGTATCACAAAAATATAAAAATATCTCCTTTAAAATTAATAGAATCTAAAACTAATTTTACATTAAATAACCCACTGACGATGATGTTCAGATATTTACATTTTTAATTTTTACTACATTAAATTTGTAATTTATTTTTGCTGCTCTCTCCCTTTTTTCCACATACAGCAAGAGTCAGCACACCACAGGTCTTGGTCCACCAAGAAAGATCACTGCCATAGTTTCTATTCACTGACATGCTATTCTAATGATTTTTCTTTTATTTCCAGCCCATCTATAGCCTTTATACATGTTTAGCGCATTACTTATGCTCCTATATTTCATAATGCGGCAAACACACAGCCAAGGTGCAATGAACTTTAGACAATATTTATCAGTGCACAGAAACCACTTTCATACATTCAGGTGCATTATACACTGAAAATAGGTGTGAAAATGCACTTTGATGTACCTAGTCCCACACATGTCTCCCTTAGTTCTTGTTCTCAGCGTACTATACCTTTAGCTTACACGTGTTAAAAAGACCACTCAGTCTATCACAATTAACTTCCAGTAAATGTCATTTACATATTGTTTCAATATAGAATTGGAAGGCATGAGTATAATTAAAATAAAATAAACTTAAAACTATGCACAGAAATTACATTACGAAGTGCTATTAACGGATACCAAATACCTGTTTCTAAATTCCTATTGTATGCCGATCAGTAAATAGATAGCAGATCGCTGCGATAATTGAGACCTTGCGGTACTCTTGTGCACGACTCCAAGATACAATATGGCTCAGGCATGCGTATTCGCTGCTTCCAGTCTCCGCCTCTCTGTGGTTTATCTACTTTCTCTATTGCGAAGTACTGAAGAACATCAACTGAACCTGCATGGATCTCCAGGAAATGTTTAACTGCACCTGAATTTGTTTAGAAACTTCTGAGTTAATTGGAGACACAGCTGTGGATGCATTTTAATTCACCCGAAATCCGGGTTTTGGGGTTGAAAAAATCATGGAAAGTCTAAAGAAATCACCAAGAATTTGGAAAGAAATTTGGACTAGCACAAGTCTGGATCATCCTTTGGGGGCAATTTCCAGATACTGAAGGTGCCTCTTTTTTTGTACAAACAATTTATCAAGGTAAACAAGATGGGAATGTCCCGACATCCCCACCGCTCAGGAAAGGGAGGGTTCTGTGCTCAGGATGAGAGTGCTTAACAAACAGTGCATATAAACCGAGAAAAAAGGAAAAAATGGTAATGTATCAACTGGGCTGAAAGGCCCCTCTGCCTGGAAAAAACCTTTCCAAAAAGGGAAAATTAAAAGCCCGTTAACTTTGCAGATGCACACAGGAACAAAGACTACATTTTTGGGACAGTCCTGGGTCTCAAGAACTAAAATGGAATGTTTTGGGCCCTAATGCCATTGTTTTGTTTGGAGGAAAAAGGGAAAGATTGGAAAACCCAAGAAAACCATCCCACTGTGAAACTGGAGGTGGCACATCGTGGTGGGGGTTTTTTTGCTGCAGGAGCGATGGGGTAATCACAAAAAAGTTGGTAAGAGGAAAAAAATATTGGCAATACTGAAGCAAATCTCAAAACTCAGCAGGAAAGGGAAAAACTTTGGTGGGAAAATTTGGGCCCTTTCCCAAAAGGGCAATGATCGAAACAACTGCCAGCTGGTTTTTTAAATGGCAAGTAAATCAAGTCAATGTTTGGAGTGGCCATCACAAAGCCTATCCAATCCTATTTAAAAATTTTTTTTGCAAAGTTGGAAAGGCAAGTGCGAGCAAGCGACCGACAAACATGGCTCAGTTACACCAGTTCTGTCATGAGGAATGGGCCAAAATTCCTACCAACTATTGTGAGAAGCTTGTGGAAGGATATCCAAAATGTTTGTCCTCCATATACAAACAGATGCCTGTGTGTTACACTTAATCCCCACATATGCAGCGGGTAAATACTTTTCTTTTATTTAATATATTGTATCACATAGAAAAATTTGGGTTTCATTTGTATAAAGAGATAGCAGCAATTTTGGCACACTTAGCTCAGTCCTTAAAGTTTTTCAACGAGGTTTGGATATAATGCAAGCCACACGGGGATACGTCCAGAGGAGATCCAAGCAGGTTTCTCCCTTGTTGCCAACCACGCAATGTTTTGGGGGGGCCACGCCCCCCTTCTTGAAGCGTGAGGTAGCCTCCATGATGTAGGTTCTTATTCTGTCGGATAAATGATCCGTAGCCCCTTTCTACATTACTTATCGTTTCACTTACTAACAACATCGATACTTACAATCAGTTAAACACAGAACACTACGCCTTTCCTACGGACAACTACACTTACTCAAAATATTCACTTATTATTTATCTATATATTTTACCTGTATTTTTAAGTTGTAAGACAAGTTGTGAAATAGGTAGTATCCTAAAAACTAAAAGAATGGGCAACTAGGTATAGGGCCAAATACCTGTGTAATCTTTAAATACCTGTATAATCTATAAATATACATTCCATTGGCAATTTTCATTAAGCCCTTGAGGAGAAAGCACATCTAATCTATTAATCAAATAGACCTCACGTTGTAGAAGTTTTTATTTAGTGTGTTCCCATCATTCCCCTCCATTTTCTTCAGCACACACCACCGGAGTTCGAAACATTGGGGTCCCTCTCGAAAAAATTTGTCTAGCCACTGTAGATTCTGAATATGGCTTTTTCCTTTTGTCTAAACTGCTACTGCTACTTTGTTCACCTTTTTCACCTCCCTCTCCAGATTTTTTAGATTTAAATAGCCGTATCTGGGATTTATGTTCGTTGATCCTGATGCGGACCATCCTAGTCATTTGCCCCACGTAACACATACCACATGGGCACTTAAGTAAATACACTACATTGGTGGTATTACACGTGAAAAATCCTTTTATGGGTATAGTGTACCCCTGAGTAGGGTGTACCTTTAGATACTCCATGAGTGTGGAGGCATGTAGATGTAAGTTAACTTCCTTATGTTTTAGATTTTCAAGCTTTTTACTCAGGTCTTGCTGGTAAATATCACCTGTGGTATTCCAATTATACCCTGCGCTTTCAGTTTGTGAAACAATCTGTGCTCGTTCCTCATCTGATAAAACATAGATATCGGCCGTGTTGGCTGTGGCTGCAGCAATTTTGTCAAACGACGTTATTCTTAATGTTAGTGCAACACTTGGGGTAGAAAGTCATAAACAAACTAACATAATGCTCTACGAACAGAGCGGCGCCTTCACCATTAGTGCAGGACCCCACCTGGGGCAATCAATTTTCCCCCATATACAAACAGATGCCGTGTGTGCTACCACATATGCCACATATGCCAAGAGGTAATACTTTTTTTCTTATTTAATATATTGTATCAATTTGAAATTTTGGTTTTCATTTGTATAAAGAGATAGCAGCAATTTTGGCACACTTAGCTCAGTCCTTAAAGTCCTTCATACGAGGTACGAATATAATGCAAGCCACACGAGGATAGGAGCCAGGGGAGATCCAAGTCAGTATATGATGGCCATGCAGAGCTGATACGTAAAACCATCAGAAAACACTGGTACATTGTACAAAGTGATCCAAAATTTGGATCTCTTTTTAGGCAGTACCCCAAATTTATATATCAAAAAGGAAAATCCATAGGTAATCGTATCTTTCACTCTGATCTGAAACAAAAAAAATCTTGAGACAAAAATTCTTGGACACACAGAAAAAGGGTACTTAACCCTGTCTGTCTTGCCAAAATTGTCTTGGTATTTATAAGGGACTATTTTAAACACCTACTCAGGGGTACCTATACCATAAAAGGATTCTTCACGTGTAATACTACCAATGTAGTGTATTTACTTAAGTGCCCATGTGATATGTGTTACTTGGGGCAAACGACTAGGATGGTCCGCATCAGGATCAACGAACATAAATCCCAGATACGGCTATTTAAATCTAAAAAATCTGGAGAGGGAGGGTGAAAAAGGTGAACAAAGTAGAGTTGCAGTTTAGACAAAAAGGAAAAAAGCCATATTCAGAATCTACAGTGGCTAGACATTTTTATGAGAGGGGACACCCAAAGTTTCTGAAATCCGGTGGTGTGTGCTGGAAAAGTGGAGGGTAATGTTTTGGAACAAAATACTATAAAACTTCTACAACGTGAGGTCTATTGGATTAATAGATTAGATTGCTTTTCCTAAAGGGCTTAATGAAAATTGCCAATGGAATGTTTTATTTATAGATTATACAGGTATTTATAGATTACACAGGTATTTGGCTCTATACCTAGTTGTTCATAGTTTCAGTTTTTAGGATGCTACCTATTCACAACTTGTCTTACAATTTAAATACAGGGAAAATATATGGATAAATAATAAATGAATATTTTGAGTAAGCGTAGTTGGGCCATGGTAGGCGAAAGTGTGGTTCTGTTTTTAATGTTTGTAAGTATCATGTTGTTTGTAATGTTAACGATATGTATTGTAGCAAGGGGCTACGGATCACGTATCCGACAGTAAAATTAGAACCGACATCCTGGAGGCTTCCTCACGCTTGAAGAATGGGGGTGTGGTCCCCGAACATTGCGTGGTTGGGCAACTGGAGTAACTGCTTGGTCCCCCTTGGTCGAATTCTAGTGTGGTGCATTATATCCGTACCCCTTATGAAGGCTTTAAGGGATGAGCTAAGTGTGCCAAAATTGCTTGCTATCTCGTTTACAAATGTAACCCAATTTCTATGTGATACAATTATTAAATAAGAGAAAAGTTATTACCTTTCTTGGTATATGTGGCAAAATGTTGGTAGCACACACGGCATCTGTTTGTATATGGAGGATTGATTGCGCAGGTGGGGTCCTGCACGTATGCTGTGAAGGTGCCGCTCTGTTCGTAGTGCATTGTGTTCGTTTGTTTATCCAAAATGTTTGACCCAAGTCATGCACTTTAAGGGCAATGCTACCAAATACTAATGAAATGTATGTAAACTTTTGACTTCTCAGAAAGTAATAAAAGTGCCATAAAAATTCTCTCATTATTCTGGCATTTGGCAAATATAAATAATTTTGGTAATCCTAATTGACATAAAGCGGGTAAGGGTTATTCTGATTTCATGTCAGATAGTGAGAAAAACATGCATATGTGTCTTTTTGTATAGTGTATGTAAACTTATGGTTTCAACTATGCATATTTAGAACTTGAAATACTGCTAATCTGAGTAAAAGGGTAATAATAATTGTATGTTAATTTATGCCATTAAGCAAGGTCACTTTTGTGTCGTTATTTTGTCATGTCAGTGTAACCCTTGTCTGTTATACAGATATTGCAGTTTAAGATAAGATTTATGTTGTAAGGAGATTGTCTGCCCTTTCTGCTGTTCTAATTGAAGTTTAAGTTGTGTTTCATAAAACACACGGTAATTAAGCAGTATTCTAAAAAATAATATTACTTATGTCTTAGAAAATTCATTTGTGTTCAATCTTATGATGAAAAGAAAATAATAAAAATTTTACCTTTTGGTGGTCTATTATTCCATTCAAAGGTCTAGTACAGAATAAAATATCAGATTCCTTTATTGCCAAACGTATACTTAATATAAAGCTGTCAGATACCATCAGGCATAATTTCAACTAAATAGTAGTTTGAATTCCATTAGAGTTTGAGTGTCTGCTGTGAAGAATTAGCACCTTAGGTCAAAGAAACCACATGTATCAGTAAGCAGATACTGTATTTCTAAGTGCTTCTGTCCTGCTGACTAAAATAAATTGCATTAAAGTCTCTTAACCGATAGATTTATTTTTGAAGTACAGTAGTTTAACTGTTGTGAGTACTCACAAGGGCACATTTTATACTCTATTGGCTAACCTTTTGCAGATTAATGATTTCATCAAGATCAATTGAAATAATCTTTGTGCACTGAATTATTCTTCTTTGCAGCCAGAATCAGTGTCCCAGCCTTCAGTGGCCATTCATTTCACTGACTCATGACTTCTACAAATTAAAAAATAATGTTGGCATATTTAAGGTTCTCCATTGGCTTGTCCTTTTGTCTATAAGTGCCTCAGGCATTCTGGATAATTACATATGCAGGATAATTATATTCTCATGGCTATATAGTTAATAGGAGAACAACTCTTTTTTCCAAAACATAATAGAATGTTTTGCTACAGTATGTGAAAGCTGTAATTATACCTAAGATTGTGCTACAATTTGCTTTAATTTGAAATATCCGGTAAAAGATTAATTCTTATCTGGGAGTTTTGTTCCTTATCATAGGGATATTCGCACCACATTGATAGTTATGATTTTACTTAATTTCAAAGTTAGAGCAGTTCTTATCTCCTGATTGTTTACAGAATGATTCCTAGGCTGCACACCACCTCTCTCTGCTCAAGTAGCTCTGGCCAGAGTGATGTAATCACTCCCTCCTGTGTCTTGTCAGCAGCCCTGGAGCTTGTTTATGTCTCTTACTGACAAACTTTATTTACAGCTCTGTAGCCTTCTGCCCTACTGTTACAACCCCTCCATCACCAATGTCCATCTAACAAGCTCAGCTAGAGATAGCAGAGCTGATATGCCAATCACTGCTGTAGAACTGCCTACAGCCTGAACAGGAAGTGTGAGCCTTTAGCTGTCTGTAAAGAGCAGGCACAGTGAAACAGCCTGATTAGTATTTAGAAAACTTTTCATAAATATAGTCATATTTTTATAATAAGACGTCTAATAATCCAGATATTTTGAAACTTTGTTTCTAGTGGAAAACTGAATTTCACAAGATAATAAGCAAAAGGCAAAGGGAGAGATAGAGAGACATTTTATGTATGTGTAAGTGTGGTTGTGTTGTTCAGGTGTATGTATAGGGGAGGGTTGTGTGTGTGTATATGTGTGTGTGGGTGAGATTGTGTGTTAAGGTGTATGCATGTGTTTATGTGTGTATGTTGTGTAGGTGTAGAAATTTGTATGTTGGTTAATTTGTGTGTGTGTGTGTGTGTGTGTGTTTGTGTGTGTGTGTGTGTTTGTGTGTGTAGGTCTGTGTATGTCTGTGTGTGGGTGTGTATATGTTTGTTTGGGTATTGTTGTGTGGCTTGTTGAGAGAGAAGGACAAGCAAAAAAAAACACAAAAACCCCTGATGTGATGTTATTCTGTACAAGGCCGGAATAGAGCTAAAAGGCAGCCTTGGTACAAAGCCTCCACCAGCCAACATAGAATATCCAACTTCAAATTTTCGATTGATCATGCACCTCACCACTTTCTAAAATATACAACATTATAAACACATGCAAGAAAATAGTAGTGACACAGAGAAACCACTAAAGACAGGGATAGGCAAGCACTCGCTTTTATGCAGAGACAAGTGTACGCTGCCACTATACAAGCGCCAATATAACCTACAGTGCTGCCTTAGAGTGGTCAGAAACCAGTACAGGTAACCACCACAGGGCAGTGAATCCAGCACTGATCCAACACAAATGCAAAATAACCACTAACATCCAAGGCCACAGGTGACAATTTTTGTGATGGGAGTCGCTCACTTCCCCTTTTCTTCTACAAACAGTTCTGACCACCATAACGATTTCTCCTGGCCGCAATTGGTCTCTCCAGAGCATACCATACAAGCATCTTAGAAATGTCACTGTGGTACCGAATCACTAGGCAGAGATGTGATCGGGGACAGGCAGGCAGCAGACAACGAGGTCAAACTCCAGGCAGATAGGTCAGGGTTAAAGCACAGGCAGAAATAAGAGTACTGCAAAATTTTCCCCAGGAAAACCAAAC
>JAODAL010045581.1:0-31798 GCA_025379985.1 Phyllomedusa bahiana
TTTTTGTTTCCGGCCCAAATAGACTTCTGGGTACCAAAATGGAAAATGCCCAGCTCGTCGCCACCCCCCTAGAGGTGTTGTCCTGGCCAGCACCGCGTATTCTGAGCGGACCTTCACAAGGGAGGAGTCATTACAGACAAACGCATCAGGCTTTCCACAGATAATGTGGATCTTTTTGACTTTCATCAAGATGAATCAGGCATGGATCTCTGATGATGTTTTGGCCCCAATTGCCGAGGTCACCGATAGTTCCCGGTTACTTTCACATTCCTCTTCAAACAGAAATAGTCCTCTTGAAAAACTTTTTTTAAAATGATCATTTCTTACTGCAATTTTTATTCTTTTTTCCCCAACATTTTCATTTTGCTGGTTTTGCTATGAGGAGACTGTAAAAGACAGAAAGGGTTTTTCATGACAACACCGTATTCCATTTACTCACTTTATCTTTAGAAGTTTCGCATTGTCAATGGTTTTGAGGTCATGTTGCTGTGAGATACAGCTATAATTATGGTCCTTTGAATAGAAAGTGGCTTTTAAGTGGCATTTCTCCTTCAAAAATTTTTAATAGTGGCTGAGAAGTCATATTTATAATTTTTTTTGGGTCATGTTGCTGTGAGATACAGCAATTAATCATGGTCATTTGGAACAGAAATGTGGCTTTAAGTGGCATTTCTCCCTCACAATTTTTAATAGTGGCTGAGAAGTCATATTTATAATTTTTTGGGGTCATGCTGCTGTAAAAAAATATATTATATATTATAAAAAAAATGTTGTTTCTAACAGGGCATTTTTTCTTCACCAAATTTTCCAAAGTGGCTCAAGGATCATGCTTTGAATTTTTGGGGCATTTTGCTGTGACATGCAGCTATACTACAGGTCCCATTATAAAAAAAATGTTGTTTCTAAACCCGACATTGTTCTTCACAATTGTCCCCAAAATGGGCTCAAGGGTCATGCTTTGAATTTTTGGGGCATTTTTGCTGTGACATGCAGCTATACTACAGGTCCTATTATAAAAAAAATGTTGTTTCTAACAGACATTTGTTCTTCACAATTGTCCAAAAAAGGCTCAAGGGTCATGCTTTGAAATTTGGGGGATTTTGCTGTGACATGCAGTATACTACAGGTCCTATTATAAAAAAAATGTTGTTTCTAACAGACATTTGTTCTTCACAATTGTCCAAAGTGGCTCAAGGAATCATGCTTTGAATTTTGGGGGCATTTTGCTGTGACATGCAGCTATATACAGGTCCTATTATAAAAAAATGTTTTTTCTAACAGAATTTGTTCTTCACAATTGTCCAAAATGGCTCAAGGGTCATGCTTTGAATTTTTGGGGGCATTTTTGCTGTGACATGCAGCTATACTACAGGTCCTATTTATAAAAAAATGTTGTTTCTAACAAAACATTTGTTCTTCCACAATTTTCAAGAGTGGCTCAAGGGTGATAGTGCTGTCAGAAAACAAAGGAATAGGTGAAAAACTGTTAATGGACACATATTGCAAATGACTTTTTTTTTGCAAGATCTTTAACATAGCTATCAATCCCTGTCTTGAGACACCCCATTTAATACAATTCAAAAAAGAGAAACAACGACATGGTGGGATTCCATCCTATTTTAAAAATGTGTTTGCTAGAATTAAACTACTAAAAAAACTTGCATGTACAAAATAGCTGGTAAAAAAATTCCTCTGAATTGTACAAGGGAGGTACAGGAAAACTTGACCAGATGTAGGTTATTCAGAGGACATGGAGTATGGAGCATGGACAGAGAAAAAAGTACAGTGACAATTTCCTCCAGCAGTGAGTAAAATGAGAAAAAGAATGCCAAGAAAAAGGGCACCTGGGTGGAACAGGAGCGTTAACCACCAGTATTTCCAAGTGAAGCTCAATTGGTCCGCACTCATACGGAGGGGCAAGCGCTACCCAGGACAGGGACAGTATATGTCCAGTGAAACTAAAATGGTGGTTCAAAGACTCCTTTTTCCGGCATTTTTTAAATCTGGGAGTCATGCATGTTTGGGGCTCATGCTGCATTCCAGGACAGGGATATTCAATGTCCAGTTCAAGTAAAATGATGGTTCAAATCATACTGCCTTCTGGCACTTTTTAATTTGTGGGTGATGCAGGTTTAAGGGTCATGCTGTGGTGCAAGACAGGGATAGTGAATGGTGTGTGATTTTTTTTTCTGTGGCTTTTATAACATAAGTGTGTTGCCTAAAGATGTAGCACGTATCCATTTGACTGTTGTGGATGGTAATTCCAGCTTCTCCAGCCCTGTTTGGGTGTAAGAATGAACGTGTTGTTGCTCTCCCATAGACTTTAATGGTCATCGGCGATCATCTATCATCGACCATCGAATATCTTGTCGATGATGGTCGACTATCGACCATTGACCGATGTCGATGGCCAACATAATCGCTCAACACTAGAGGGTAACCCATGCAGGCGAAAAATGTGATGGAAGAAGTGGCCCGCCAATTGGGGAGCAGAAGGGAGACCAGGAAGCGGCACAAAGTGGGACATCTTTGAAAATCGGTCAGTACCCCCAATGCCCGAGTTTCCAGAGGAAAAAGGGAAAGGCCCTGTTGAAGTCCACCCCCATGTGTCTCCAGGGGACTCCGAACAGGAGGGGGACTAAGAGCCTGCGGGCCTATGGCATGGGACCTTTGTTTCGGGAATGTAGGCGGAGAAACGAAGTCCTTGAATCTTTGAGCAGAGTTGGGGCCACCAGTAGTGTCGCAGAAAAGGGCGTAGGATTTCGGTATCCCGGGGGGGGCCCGGGCCAAAGAGAACTAGCCCCAACCAGAATTCTCCTTGAGTGTGGACGCCGTATGTTTTCCCCCGGGGAACGCTACGGGATCCACAGGAGCCACATGAACCAGCCGTTCAGGGCCAAGAGTGCTGAGACACGGGTTTCTTCTCCGGTAATGTCAGAAGACGGGAGGGGGCGTCCGCCTTAATTTTTTTCTGGGCCCAGTCAAAGGGGATCTTGAATCAAAACGGAGAAAAAAACAAAACCCCCTTTGGCCCCTGGCAAGGATTTAAACGTGGGCAGTTGGGGGGTATTGGATTTTCTTATGGTCTGTAAAGACGTAAAATGGATGTCGAGCTCCCCCCAACAGATGTCGCCATCCTCCAGGGCCAATTTTTAGGGAAAACGCCCGATCTCCAATGGCATAATTTTGTTCTCCCGGTAAGAAGGTTTTAGAAAAAAAACGCAAGTGACAGTTTTACCTCGGGGGCCCCTTCTGGTCAGGACCCCCCTGCCCCTACGGAAGAGGTATCCACCTCAGGCTGAAGGTTTCCCCGGGACTAGACGGAACAAGATGGGTGCTAAGAAAACGCTTCTTCATTAGGAAAATGTTTCCCCGGCAGACGGAGGCCAACATTTCAATTAGGTTTGTCGGGTGAGAACCACGATAGGACCCACCAGTTAAAAAATGGGGAATAAATTGTGGGGTAGTAGTTGATAAATCCCATGAATTTTTTTACCCCCCAAAGACCGACAGGTCGGGCCCACTGCTGGATCGCAGAGGTTTAGCTGGGTCTATTGAGACCGATCGGGGGGACTATGTACCCAAGGGAAAAGGAAGGTTCCCTTGGGGAACCGACATTCTCCAGCTTGGCATACATCGATTTTTCCGAAACGCGCAGAACCCCTGGCTAATTGTACCGATGAGTCGTATGTCGGGGGAAAAAAAAATCGAAAACGTCCAGATATACTATGACGCAGGTGACAGCAAGTCTTGAATCGTCTTTGATAATCCTAAATGGGGCTGGGGCGTTGCTAGCCCAAAGGGCATCACGAGATACTCGAAATGCCCACACGCGTGCGAAGGCTGTTTTCCACTCGTTCCCCCCCTTTTAATTCTGATGGGTTATAGCTCCCCCGTAGTTAATTTGGGGAAAACCTTGGTCCACGGAGACGATCAAAAAGCTCAGAGATCAGGGGTAAAGGGGGAGCGATTCTTCACCGTGATCTTGTTTAGCCCTTGGGGAACACAAAACGGCTGGGAGGAAAGGGGAGGCTTTTTAAAGGAGAGTGGATAATTTGTTGCCCGACTCTGGGTTTTACCCTGCATTGAAATGGGTTTTTATTAACAGTTGTTGGCCAGTTTTTGGTGAAAATTAGCTTGTATTTTGTGCACCCGTCTTAATTGGATACAATTTTTCTATAATGCAGGTGTATTTTTAGGGGCAAAACCACCTTTTATTTTCTGTACACGATTTTAAAATTTGGTTTTTTTTTTTACTTTGGCGCGCTCATTTTTTTTCAAAGACCCACTTTTTTCTTAAAAATAGGGTATAGAACTTTTCAGTCACCGCAGGTGTATTTTTAAGTGAAAAAACAGTTTTTTTATCCTACACAATTTAATTTCGTGTTTTTCACTTTGGCACAGCCCATTTGTTCAAAGACCCATTTTTTTACTTACAATGGATCGAATTTTCCCAGTCACCAAGGTGTATTTAAGGTGCAAAAACCCCCTTTTTTTTCCGCACACAATTTTAATTTCGTGTTTTTCACTTTGGGCACCGCTTTGTTCAAAGACCCATTTTTTCTTACAAAGGATACAGAACTTTTTTAGTCACGCAGGTGTATTTATAGGTGCAAAAAAAAAACCTTTTTTTATCCGTTTTAAAATTTCAAAAAGGTGTTTTTTTTTACTTTTGGGGCGGTTCCAGCTTTGTTCATAGAGCCCCTTGTACTTAAAATTTTAATACAGCAATTTTTTGTCACCGCAGGTATTTTTATGGTGCAAAAACCACGTTTTATTTTTCCCTTTACAAATTTTTTTTACGTGTTTTTTTTACTTTGGCGAGTCCGCTGTGTTTTATAGAACCATCTTGCACTTAAATTTTAATACAGCAATTTTTTAGTCAACGCAGGAGTATTTATAGTTGCAAAAAATACCTTTTTTTACCGTATACTTTTCCCAAATAGGTGTTTTTTTTACTTTGGTGCGGTCCGCTTTGTTCATAGAGCCATCTTTAACTTAAATTTTAATACACAATTTTTGTAGTCACCGCAGGTGTGTTTATAGGTGCAAAAAACACCTTTTATTATCCGTACACAATTTAATCACGTGTTTTTCACTTTGCAGCAGTCCAGCTTTGTTTATAGAGCCACCTTGCACTTAAATACGCGTACAGCAATTTTGTAGTCACCGCAGGTGTAGTTATAGGTGCAAAAACCACCTTTTATTATCCGTATACATTTCAAATAGTTTTGTTTTTTTTACTTTGGTGCAGCCCAGTTTTGTTCATAGAGCCACCTTGCACTTAAATTTGAATACAGCAATTTTGTAGTCACCGCAGGTGTATTTATAGGTGCAAAAAACACCTTTTATTATCCGTATACATTTCAAATAGGTATTTTTTTACTTTGGTGCACCCAGTTTTGTTCATAGAGCCACCTTGCATTTAAATTTGAATACAGCAATTTTGTAGTCACCGCAGGAGTATTTATAGGTGCAAAAACCCAAAACTTTTATTATCCGTACACAATTTAATTACGTTTTTTCATTTTGGGCACAGCCCCAGCTTTGTTAAATAGAGCCACCTTGCACTTAAATTTGAATACAGCAATTTTGTAGTCACCGCAGGTGTATTTATAGGTGCATAAACCACCTTTTATTATCCGTATACATTTCAAATAGTTTTTTTTTTTTACTTTGGTACGGCCCAGTTCTGTTTATAGAGCCACCTTGTACTTAAATTTGAATACAGCAATTTTGTAGTCATGGCAGGTGTATTTATAGGTGCAAAAACCACGTTTTATTATCCGTACACAATTTAATTATATGTTCTTCACTTTGGCGCAGTCCAGCTTTGTTCATAGAGCCAGCTTGCACTTAAATTTGAATACAGCAATTTTGTAGTGACCGCATTTGTATTTATAGGTGCAAAAACCAAAGTTTGTTATCCGTATAATTTTTAAATAGCTGTATTGCACGTGGTGCGGCCCTAGTTGTTTTCAAATAGCCACGTTGTACGACAATTCTGATAGAAAAATTTTCTAGCAACTATTCTCGTTTGTCATTGCTGCAAAAAACTAATCCGTGTAACTTCTGAATAGTTTTATTGAAACTCGTTGAATATCAGTTTGGGCGCAGATAGCGCACTTGTATGATATTTTTGTTGAAACTATAAATTCCTACCCTACTGGGCAGTTGTTAAATCCCTGGGACTGGAAGGAAGAACACTGTTGATTTTGTCTTACTGTTTCTTCCACCGGGACCGCATTCAAAGGTATTTGCAAGAAACATTCAGTTTCTAATCCTAGTTGTCTGTAGGAAATTAGAGGGATTTAAGAATAGCGTGATTTGCCATCTTTTAATAAGAGACTTTCAAAAACTCTTCCATACCTTCTTAAATTTTTATCTTTCTGAACATGGAGCGAAATGCAGGTGGCAAGCGAGCAAAGAGGGGGGTAGGACATGGAGGTAGAGGTACGAGAGAAGGTGCTCCTTCCAGAAAGGTGACAACACGCAAGGCCAGCGGATCGTCGGCTGCAGGTCCGTCAGGCCTGCCCATCGCTGGGTCAGGGCCCTGTGAATCGCAGTAACGAACCCGCGTCAAACCAATCTGTTCTTCAGTGGTTAATGCAACCTGCATCCAGCAGTCTTACCTCCTCGTCCTCCCAGTCACGGCCACAAATGTCATCATGAGCATCATCAGCATCCGACCAACATGAAGCGAAGGCAGCCCAAATGTCAACTCGTGTACCCCCCCACTGTGGATAATCCATTTTCTGAAGACCTCTTTGATGACAAAATGTGGTTGGGGTCAGAAGGCATGTTAAAAGATCAAGAGGCTAAAGAGGATGATTTTGTCTGCTCTGACGCCCAGTTACTGATGCCATCAGGGGAGGAGAAGGAAGCCGATCAATCGGCAAAAATCCCGGGCGGTCAGCAACGCCTTGCAGTGCCTGTTGCTTGTACCCCGCAGCTCCTGGATGCAGAATGTCAGGACGACGAAGGGCACCTGTGTTGATGATGATGATGGCATTGCAGATCCAACGTGGTCTTTTCAGCAGAATTTGCTTGCGAGCGCTTCATCACTGGACGGGGAGGAAGACGATGGGGTAGTGTCACTACGGGCCCGCCTCAAAAAGGGAGAGGGCGGTCGCATAAGTCCACTGATATGATTCCGCCAGCCACGGTCAGCGTAAACCCCGCTCCTCGCTTATCGCCGTCGAAAGGGTCCAGGACCTCTCAAGCCTGGGCCTTCTTTGAGCAAGCCTCTGATTCACCCAGAGATGTTATATGCCGCCTTTGCCGTAATGCATCAGTAGAGGCAAGAATCTTAGATGTTTAACCACCACCACCATGTCTAGTCACATGCAGCGAATGCATGAGTTGAAATGGAGTGAACACTTGGCCAAAAAAGGCCACACCGATGCCGGGCTTCCAACCACTGTCCACCCTCTGTCTCTGCCTCCTTCTCCTCCACCAAACCCCCAAGCTTCCTCAGCTGCCCACGTCACTCAGAGTCATGATCAGGGTCAGCCCTCCCTTCAACCTCCACCGTCCCCCCGAGTACCACCAGCACCACCAGAAACCCACCTACCCCTTCTCCTTCCACCAGTTTGATGACCTGCAATGCCGTACAGCCCGGGCCAAATCTAGTAGCTAGCCTTCTGTCTTCCAGGTTTGGGAGCGAAGAAACACTTTAACCCCAAACCATCCCAAAGCCAAAAGCCTGAATGTCGGCATTTTCCAGGCTTTTGGCCTTGGAAATGGGTTGCCTTTCCTTTTGGTGGGGCACAGATGGGTTCTGCCACGTCCATGGCCCTTGCCTGCCCCCAATACCAGATGTCGAGCAAGCATTTCTTTGCCAGAAAAGCCGTCCCTGCCCTGGCCAGCCACGTGTAATCTAAAATTTCAAGCGCGTTGTCTTCATCTGTGTCCAGAAAAGTCCATCTGACCACCGACACATGGACTAGTAAGCACGGCCAAGGCCGCTATATCTCTGTGACAGCTGTCATGGTGCGTCCTTGTATGTGGAGACTAGGAGTGTGAATGGGTTGGTTATTGACCATGGGAAACAAACACTCAGTGAAGAGTCTCTATTTCAGTGTGGGAATGGACACGGCAATGTGTCAGTGCTTCAGTGTTATGATAATGCTGATTATGCAGATGGGAATGATGAAAAATCTGTGCAATGAAAACGTGTGCCAAGGCAGAATTTGTGTGCAGCCCTGGGGCAAGGGAAATTTCAGAGAAGTGGATCTGTGATAGAAATCCAAATTGTGACACTGCAGGGAATGAAGAGAATGGTCATGCTGGGATCTGTAGTGCAGCTGAGTGCATGTGCTCCAAGGATTGCTGTATTTTCAGTAGCTTCTACTGCAGTTGTCACAAGGACTGTAGCAATGGTAGTGATGCAAAAAGTGAGCTGCTACAGCCCGCAAAGAGGGGTTGCTCAGACGCTAGTGAGGGGCAGGTCAGTATGTTGGAACCCTCAGATGGTAAGGAAATCCCCAGTAACAGAGCTGAGGTAAACAGCAAGGGTTTCCTATATGAAGAGGTTCTCAGCAGTGCCCAGGATATAACTAGCATGTATACTGAGAGTTTTCCCTTAGCGATTGTTACAGGAAATGTGAAAGAAACATCTCCACACGTTGCTGCAGAGGATCCGCTGCTAGAAAGAGCCAATGAGAGGTGTGAACAGGGGAATGTGTCCTCTGGCACTAGTGAAATGCCAGGTAATGTTGGCAGTGGGAACCCTGCACTTACTAGCATGCATATTATGGGGGCCACAGTGGATCCTAGTCCAAAGGAAGTTATCACCACTAAGGTGGTCACTAAGAAAGGCCAGATGTCAGCTAGTAACCTAGAGGCGGAGCTCCAGGGTCCCAAGAAATTAGGGAATGTAGCTGACCCTAAGGAGCATGGGATGGTCAGTGAGGACCCGCGGACTTGTGTTAAAGAGAGGTTTTGGGTTCCTCATAGTCCTGCAGACAAAGTGGTAGCAGGTTTGGGCTCAAGTGCGCCACAAGCGGCCATAGTGTATAGCAACTCTGAGAAGTCTGCTATCATTACAGCTTCTGATGAAGATAGTGTGGTGGCTGGCTCCAAACAGGGGTCTTTTGTGAGACCCAAAATAGGAAAGACACTGCCCAGTGGGCGCAATGCTAAGGCCGTTTGTGTGAGGAAGAAGGTTAGTGGGTATGATAGCACTGATATTGTAGTTGTCAATAGTAGCCCTATGAATGTCAGCATGCGGACTGAAGGGGAGGACTTCAAGGTGGCAGAGCACATATGCGTGGTACCATCTATAGAAAGTGGCTATGACCGGTCAGTCGCCGATTGTAGGATGAATGCGTGCTATGAGCCCACAGCTGAGTTGTACGTGAAAAATGTTGTCTCTGCCCCTGAGGATATAGGGAAGATGTTGCCCCAAAGTAGGAGCTTTGACCCCGCAGGAAGGGTTATGCAGGGTGATGAAGTCCTACGGCCTGTATCAGAGGGGAGGGAGATGTCACGGTGCGACCTTAGGTGGTCACATGGTTCTGCCACTAGGTGGCGTACATGCCACCGAGAGCCTGGTCTCGGTGGGGGAAGCCAGGTATTGTCGGTCAGCAGCATTAGGGTGCTGAACCTTATACCTAGCACGGCTAAGTTTACCCTTAAGGGCGGGCCTTTCCCGGGAAAAACTGTAAAAGGTGGGGGTTTTTCCCCCTCCAGGTCTTCTGTTCCCCGCCCCGGGTTTGGTCCTTGGGGCACCCATTAAAGGCCTCTACACAGGAGATCAGGGGGGTGGGCTGCCATCCGCTTAGAGTGGGGCAGCTTTCAGGGGGCTCTGGCCCCGAGGGTTTGGGAAAACCGAAACCAGTAAGGGGCTGGGGGAAATATACTGGGGGGTTTTGACCTGGGGCAGTAAAAACTCATGTTGGAGAGGGTTCCCTTTTAAGTTTAGGGTGGGTGACGGCCGAGGGTTTTTTTTGTTTTTTGTACTGATTTTCTTTTTACAAGTGCCCGGAAAAAAAAAGCTGGCTGAAAGCCAAATTTAACTGGAGCCCCGTGTTGGTCCATTTTGCTACAAAAAACGGGGTCCAGGGGCGAAAACCCCCCCAAAACGTCCAAATTTGGTGGACGAGGTGAGTTTTACACAGCTACGGTGGGTGGGGGGTTTCTCGTGGGGACGGTGGCTCTCAGGCTTGGGACACCCCTTCAAAACCCAGGGGGTGGGCAGGGCCTTTCCCCAAAGGGCCTTGGTGGATACTGCCCCGGAAAACCCGGCCGTATGAAATTAAAACTTCTTTGGGGAACCGTTACCACAGGTCAGTAGCTGGGGCGGGTTCCCCCAACAACCGACCTGGTGGGTGCAAGAACCTTGTGCCTGGGAAGGGGGGTGCGATAATGGTCGAAACTCTTGCCGCCCTTAAAGGGTTTTTTCCCGATCCTTTTAACCCCCTTCATCCCGCTCTTTAGCCTGGTGGTGAAAGGGGGGGGGTATGCGAATTTCGTATCATGTGACCCCCCGGATGAATCACCAGGCCTTCCCTCTTAGTCAAAAAAGTCGTTTTGTAAAGCATTGGTAATGAAGGTAAAATTTCCTCCAGGCCAAGGGTCCTCGGCTCAAATCCCGCAGGAACCAACCGGGGTTTTTTTCCTTTACAATCACGACCTCATTGGTTTTTTTTAATTTTTTTTGAATGTTTGACTAATACATGTTCAGCCATTAAGGGCATGGCCTTCCCGGAAAACTGATAGATGGGTGGGTGTTGATCCACTTCCAGTACTTCTGGTTCCAGCCAGGATTGTGATGCTCTGGAGCACCTATTAAAGGCACTCCTACGACAGGAGATCAGGGGGCGTGGTCTGCATCCCAGTTTGATGCAGCGAGCTTGCAAGAGGCAATGCCCGAAGCTTAGGAAAGCGGAACCCATAAGGAGACTGGTAAATATACGTGGCGGTGTTTTGACGCTGGACAGTAGGTCCAACTCAAAATGTGTCACGTCAGTGGAGATGCAGTGGGCCCTGACTGCCACCCAGCCCAATGTCCCTGCCTACTTGACGTGCTATCCTAAATGGCAGACCCCAACTGGACGACAGTCCCTACCCTACTACGTGCAGGGCCGTCAGAGAAACGCGAAGTCCACAGTCCGGGTTGATAATGGTACAGGTATGCCAAAACCACAAATCGGAAAACCAAGAGAATAACGTAAGCCAAGCCAGGGGTCAAAACCAGGACATAACGCAGTACAGAATCAGAGGACGAGAACGAGGTCAGGAAGCAAGCCGAGGTCAGGGTACAGAGCAAACAAGCAAACGGGAAACCAGGAGAAACACAAAGGGTAACCTTTCACAGGCAAAGATAATGCAAACTGAGCCAGTCTAAATGAGCCGCCCGGACACCGCCCCAGCAGCTGATTGGTGCGGCCTCCGGGCTCCTCTATTGGTCTGAGCGACACACCCTCTGAGCTGATTTGAAGCCAAGCTGTCACTCCTATCAGCCAGGCTTCTCCCTGGGTGTGTCACACGACTGTAGGGATTAACCCCTGTAGCACCTTGCTCTTGCACGGCAACAACGTGTGCCGTGACAAAATGTTTGTTATTTCATTTTCAAGTTTCCCACATCAATTTTACTTCGTGGCAAAATCCCTTTAAGATTGGTAGACTGGAGCACATCCCTTGCCTGGCACAGGTCATGAACCTTGTCATCCAGAAATTTCTAAAGCGCTACCCGGGTCTGGACTGCCTGCTGAGGAAGGCTCGAGGTTTGAGTTCGCACTTCCGCCGTTCGCACCCTGTTTCCTCCCGCCTGGCTGTGTTGCAGCGTCAGCTCGGCCTCCCCGTCAACCGTCTCATTGTTGACGTGGCAACACGCTGGAATTCCACCCTCCACATGCTCCAGTGATATGTGGCAGCAGCGCAATGCCATTACGCAGTACAAAGTGACACATGGCCTGACAAGCAGTGGTGCGGACCTCAGGGTGTTGAGTCACCGAGAGTCGAGGCAGGTGAAAGAGCTCTGCACCATCCTTGCCAGTTTTGAAGAAGCCACCAAAATGGTCAGTGCGGACAATGCCCTTGTCAGCATGAGCATTGTGGTGATCTTAGTTCTGGAACGATCGTTGGACACTCTGAAACATCAGGTCCCGCCAGCGACGGAGGAGGAGACGGACACAGATGCGGACACGGAGCCTCTCTCTCCGTCGAATCCACAAGGCCCGACAGTTTCTCAATTTTATCGGTCTTCATTAGGCAGTGGTTCGGGGTCCAGGGCTAGTGCAAGGCGGCGCCTCAGCTCTCAGGGTGCATCATCTGAGGCAAGTCAGGGCTGTGTTGAAGCTGTGCCGGAGGAAGCGGAGGAGGAGGAGGTATTCCTGGACACCAACGTTACCGACGTCCCTGCCTTGGAAAGAGGTTGGCGCGAATTTGAGGCGGAGGAGGAAGATGAGGAAGATGAGTTTGCTAGTGCCCCTCGACCCAGAGGCTTGGGAAATCAAGGCTCCATCTCTCACATGAGTGCTTGGATGCTCCATTTCCTCCAACATGATCCTCGCATTAAGACCATCAAAATGAACAACAGTTACTGGGTGGCCACCCTCCTGGATCCCCGGTACAAAACAAAACTCAGCACTTTCCTTCCACCCACCCAAATAGAGAGTAAAATGCAGGAAATGGAGACCTTGCTGATTGATCAACTGGAGACATCTGTTTCGTCTGCTTCACATTCTTCAAATGTCACGGTGGAACAACGTCAGCGACGTGACAGCAGTAGAGTGCCAAGTAGCCGTAGCGGCAGCAGCAGGCAAGGTGGCAGAAGAGTTTTGGGTGACCTCTGGCAATCTTTATTTACCACCTCACTGACGCATGTAGTGCAGGGCACAAATCCAACACACAGAGACCAGCTTAAGATCATGGTGCACGGCTATCTGCGTCTCAACAACTATGTTTTTGGATGTGTTCCGGACCCAATTGACTCTGGGTATCCAAAATGGATGAATGGCCCGAGCTCGCTCGCCACGCCATAGAGGTGTTGTCCTGCCCAGCAGCCAGCGTCATATCTGAGCGGACCTTCAGCACAGCTGGAGGAGTCATTACAGACAAACGCATCCGGCTTCCACAGATAATGTGGATCGTTTGACTTTCATCAAGATGAATCAGGCATGGATCTCTGATGATGTTGTGGCACAAATTGCCGGGTCACCGATTAGTTGCCGGTCTACTTCACATTCCCCTTCAAACAGAAATGGTCCTCTTGAAAACTTTTTTTTTTAAATGATCATTTCTTACTGCAATTTTTTTCTCAGTTCCCAAAAGTTCATTTTGCTAGTTTTACTGTGAGGAGACTGTAAAAGACACCAAGGTTTCATGACAAAACCGTATTCCATTTACTCACTTCATCTTTAGAATTTTTCGCATTGTCAATGGTTTTGGGGTCATGGTGCTGTGAGAAAACAGCTAGAATCATGGTCCTTTGGAACAGAAATGTGGCTTCTAAGGGGCATTTCTCCCTCACAATTTTTAACAAGGGGGCTGAGAAGTCATTTTTTATAATTTTTGGGCCCTGCTGCTTTGAAATGCAGCAATACTACAGGTTCTATTATAAAAAAAATGTTAGGGGCGTGGCTTGGTCCTGCATGTAGCCGGACGCTTTCTGCAGAGGCTCCGAGGGAGACATTAACTAAACAGCACTAATAAGCCCAAATCGCCTGAGGTTTCAGAGTCACCTGCTGCCCAGCTTGTCAAGACCCCCAGCGATCCATCTTCCAGCCATGGGAGCTGAATCCTCCTGCAAGGAGACGCTTCAGTTCTCCGCTGAGGCTCTGGCGTGGTTGCGGGCGCCATCTTAGAGCGGGTTGACGAGGACAGCAGAGACGAGCCCCCGCGACAAGGTGAGTTTGGAGATAGCTCTTCCCGGCGGCGGTGCCTCGCACCCCTGGAACGGAGCGCCTGCTATTAGTGATCCCGGCGATACACCCCAAGCCGTGACCAGAGAGCGGAGGTCGGCGGGGCAGGGGAGAGAGGGACGCGCCTTTCCACCCCGCCATCTTATCAGCGGCGCAGAGGCCTCAGAACATCGAGGAAAACCCTCACCCATCGCTACTATATGCGGTACAGAGACGAGAGGGGAGACAGCAGGCAACCTTTAGAGGTTTTTCAGTACGTAATAACAGGTGAAGTTTAACGCAGAACCAACACAGCTCCTCATCAACCCATCGTTTTAACACACAGATCTGCAGGCTGTGGGTTCCTCATTCATGAGCTGGACTTGTGGAGATCTGGAGACAACCAGCACTGAAGTGTAGCTGGTCCCCTGCCTCAAAAAACAGTGTTCCTTGCTGGAATCTCATTCCCCTATGTTGCTGCAGTTGGCTGCTCCTTTCCTTACATATACATTTCAAACACCAGTATTGCTCTCACCATAGTCTGTACTGAGCTAAATAGTGGCCCTGCACCCAATTCTCCCTTACACTCCAGAATAAAATCATTGTCATCCCTATTGATCCACTGAACGCAAAAGTGTAAAGGCTCCAGCACTGCTACTAAACCCTTGGCTTTACAGACAACTGCCATACAGCCTATCCACATTGGTTTTTCCAAATAGAAGAACTGATTCTCCGTGAGAAGAAGAGGAAAGAAAGGGGGAGAGAAAAAGAAAAAAAAAAATCTCTACCTATTCTCTCATATTTCATCCAAATGGGTGGTAATTCAAAGAGGTCTGGCAAAACCCACCCCACTAAACTGACTGAATTTTTTCACACAACTACGCCTACAAAACAGATAGGCTAACCCTCTCCACCCTGTCACAAACCTCTTCTAGACAGGATTCCGTAGACATGGATCATCAACATCAGGAGGAGCCATTCTGCACTTCCGAACAAACCCTTCAATGTTTATTCTCTTCATTCAGGGAAACTCTCCAATCTGATTTTAAACAGATGATGGGAGAATCCGGATGGATATCCAGCTCTTGTCTCCAGAACGGAGCCGTTGAAAAAAAAATGGCGGAGTTCGCTAAATCGCACAATATGCTTATTGACGCCCAAAGCAGCACTGGAAGACGAAGTCCAGAAAATTTTCCTCCAAAACCTCGACCTTGAGGACCGTTCGAGACGAAACAACATCCGGCTCCGAGGTTCCGGAATCGGTACCTCCTGATATGCTTCCCAGTTTCCTAACCGACCTAATGGCCTTGGTTTAAAACCCGGGAAACTTCAAATTTGGATCTAATGGTGGACCGCATCCCCTAAAGGGTCCGAAACCTAAACATCTGCCTCCTTCTCTACCCAGAGACGTGATTGCTAGGGTCCACTACTTCAAAACCAAAGATCAATTTCTCAAGGCTATCCGGCATACCACTAATCTACCAGAAAAATTTAAAGACATTTCTATTTACCAAGATCTCTCAGCGGGCACCATGCTCCGTCGAAAAGAATTTGCTCCCTTGACCAAAATCCTAAGGGATAACAATATCCCATACCACTGGGGATTCCCTGTCAAGCTTATAATTCTTAAAGACTCGACAAATGTGATCTGCACTACCCCTTCAATGGCCAAGGAGACTTTGCTATCCTGGGGTCTGATCTCCACCCCTGCCAACACCCCATCCAAAAAAGATGATGGTAGACCCGGTGCTATTACTCCCATATGGTCTGACAAAATCAGCCGGTCCAAGACCAGGGCAGTGGATTGATCAGGATCCTAGGCGGATTATATCTTCTCCCAAAGAGCTTCCTGTACTTCGAGAAAGTCTACTCTTTGTTGTATACTTAACATTTCTTTTTTTGCAGGTCCTTCCCAAGGACTATACCCCACTTCGACCTCCTTCCATAAGGAGCTATCCAGATTGTTCTTGACCATGTTGAAGGTCAAGGCTCATGTTATTACTTTATGTGTTTCTAAGTTACATGCCATACTGTCTCCTATTTACTTTACCATTACAAATCTGTGTTCCTCTGCTTTCGGAATAAGGTTACTGAGTATTCTCTGTTTACTTCATTATGGGGATTAAAATAATGTCTTTGAATGTAAATGGCTAAATTTCCCCCCATCAAACGCTCCTTTTTGGAGAATGCTCAAAAATGTAAAGTGGTTTTCTATGTGTACAAAAGCATCTACGGTTATCTGATCCCTATAGATTAAAGCAAAGAATTTTCCCCACTCCTTCCAAACCTCCACATCCCCTAAAAAAAAGCGTGTAGCTATTTTTATTAAAACCAGTTACTTCAATTAATCGTTTCGTAGTGGACCCCACAGGGCAGATATATCTTTAACTGTGATATAACTCCACTCCCTTACCTTATTTAAAATCTATATCCCCCCAATAATCAAAAACTCCCCTTCATCCCCAAAACAATCCCAAGGAAAAAAAAGATGTGAGAGGTAAACTATTGATTTGGGGGGGACTACAAAGGGTAGTCAACAAATAAAATAATAATCTAGGGGCATTTCCCATTATCTCTGAACCCAAAACTTTTTAGGGAAGAGAACCACATGATTTTGGGAGGTTAGACAGCGGAAGAATTGATTATACCTTTTTTTTTCACACTCAAAGAATCCACTCTAAATTGACTACTTCTTGGGGTAGACAAAAATCCCCCTCTGTAGTATAGTGAACGCAGAAATAGGTATGCTACAGGGTAAAACCTGCACCAATTTTCTCACCTTGATTGACACAGCCTCGCACCTCCTTCCATCCCATGGAGAATCAACCATTTTTTACTAAATCCCCTGCAATCTCTAAAACGAGATTCCACTAGCACTCGCGATTATTTTACATTAAATTCCCCCCTTTTTTTCCATCTCCCAAGCCCTCTGGTGTGCCCATAAGGCAGTTTTAGAGGAGTATGCACCAACACCTTAGAGAGAAACGCAAGCGGGAACGTGCTATTAATGATTTGCTCTAAAATTAACACCCTTGAAAACAGTTCAAATTAAACCCCCTCACCTCCACCAAAGAAAATTAACATTAATGGGAAAATTTGGGGCGCTCTTTTTATTTACACCAATAGAAGCCCATTTATCTAGACTAAAAAGGAATTTCTATTTAAGGGACCCCCCCCAAAAAACATTAGCCAACAGAGTTAAAAACACAAGTAGAATAAAATTCCCCTTTATTACCAAATCTGAAAAATCAAAATTTTATGACCCTAAAACTTTTTTGCAAATGCTTTTGCACAATACTACCAAAACCCTTTATAAACCTCAAAACTACCCTGGAACTCTAGGTAAAAAAAGCAAAATTTTTTTCCCTTTCTAAACAGGTTAACGTACCTGCCTATCGGAAAAAAAACCTTGCGTCCTAAACAACCCAATTTTCCGGGAGATTGAGCCCACTACCCGAAACCTCTAAACGAATAAAGCCCACCCTGACGGCTTAACAAATAGTACTACAAATTATTTTGTTCCACCTTAAACTCCACACCTCTCCTCTATTTTCCACCACATAGTAAAGGAAACCCCCCAAAAAAAATGTTTAGCCGTTTTAAACCACCATTCCAAACCCGGCAAAGCCCAGTTTTGTCACAAATTTTAAAACCCTATTTCATTAAAAAATTTGTGACATAAAACTGTTCGAAAAAATTTTAGCGAACAGTTTAAAAATAATATCTTCCCAAAGGGATCTCAGAAGGATCAAGTGGGCTTTGTCAAGGGCCGAAAGGCTCGGGATGGAGTCAAAGGTACTAGATCTCATCCACAAAATAAATGTTGGCAAAACCCCCTCGTGTTACTTTCGTTAGATGCGGAAAAAGCTTTTGATAGCTAAACGGGGGATTACCTACCAGGATTCACTAAAATTTGGTTTTAAGGGTCCTATCATCAGGGCTATTTCCTCCTGTATTCCTTTCACCACAAGGTCTTGGCCTGGGGGTTTCTCTCTGATCCTTCCCGTACCAACGGTAAAAAGGCAAGGTTTTGCCCCTCTTGCCCTGATTTTTGTAATTGGTGGACCCCTTTATGGAGGGGGATAAGACAATCTCCTGTATTTCTGGTTTTCGTGGGTGGTACAGAACACAAAATAACCTTTTGCAGACGATTTTTTTAAATAATTTGTAGAACCCGGGCGTTCCCTAAACGCCCCCTTTGATATTTTACGGGACTTTCTCTTAGTTCTTACTACCGCTTAAATTTAATAAATCAAACTTACTCCCACTACACATTTCTGCAATTCAAAAAACCCCCAACTACTAAACAAATCTCACCTCGTTACACCTCACACGTACTTGGGGATTCAGATAACTCCCCATTTGGAGTCTACCTTACAGAAAAATTTTGACCCCCTACACGATTTTTTACTTGCGAAACCAAATTTATCTAGTTTTCCCCCTGTCTTGGAATGCGAGGGTCAACATTACAAAATGCGCTACTTCCCCGAGTATTTTATTTTTTAGGGCCCCCGGTGCTTTTTCCCCTCTCCCCTTTTAGGCAAGCCCAATCCTTTTATACCTTCATTGGGGCGGGAAAAAACCTAGAGAGGAAAAACTATCTTTTTCCCCCCTATCAAAAGGGGGGTATGGGAGTTCCCAATCTTGAATTTTATAACTAGCCTCTGTATTGGAACCCCTTACCTTCTTTTTGGAGTCCTCTGATTTAAACATTGTCCCAAATTGAGAGTTCCTCTCGGGGCCATCACATTAAAGATCTGTCCCTTGCCCAATTCTGGACTTAAAGCTCCGTCACCTTTTTTCCACTATTAAAACAGCTTTCAAGCTTGGGGTTAAAAAATTTTCAAACCTAAAATTGGGTCTACTTTTCTAAACATTATTGCTACTTCTTTTGATACATTACCTCCCCCCCTCTCTCAGAAAAAATTTTGGGTAACAAGAGGTCTCGCACCATCGATAAATTGTTCGAAAACAACCACCTTCAACCTTGCAGACTCCAACCAATTACAATTTTAGATCGTTCCACCTTTTCAAATATTTGCAATTAGACACATCTTACAAACCTGGGCCTGGCCCAAAAAACCCGGGGTACTTCCGTACAACAGCTGTTTAAAAGGGGAAAAACTTTGAGGGGAAATACAGTTACATACCAACCCTTTTTTCATAGAACAACCAAACAAAAACTAGGTATGTGGTCCAATGGGGAAAAAGATTTAGGTTTCTGTTTCCTGATGAAAACCCGGTGGCAGCAATCTCACCCCCTCTAGAACTCGAAATGCTTAACCATCTAGAAAAACAAAAAAATTTCATCTAAGATGGTATCTGATCCCACTCGGGGCGCCCATTTTCCCAAGATGGGTCAGCTCTAGTTGGAGAGGATGCGGGGGGGGCCCAAAGGGGACCTTTTCTGCATGTGTGGTGGGAATTGCCCCCTTGTCTCCACTTCTGGGGGAAAGGGTTTAAAGATTGGCATCGATCTTGACCTCGACCAAAAAACACCTTAAAACCCCGCCTTAGGTCCCAGATGTTAATCTGATGAAATTCCCCGCATTAATAGGACAATCCTCTTTTACATACTTGTGGGCCGCCAGGTTAAGTATGCCAGAATTGGAAATCCCCGCCTTTCCAACTATCACAAGATTGTGCAAAAGGTAAATTACCATATCATGTGAAACTTCCTTAGTCATTTTTCCACACGATCCCCGAATGAAGAAAAATGGAGAATATGATTTGACTCTCCATTCTTAAGAGACCTGAAACCTAGCCGGGAAAGGATGGGAACCATATGGAAATTCATTACCCCCTTTTATAAAAAAATTTTAAACCCAACTTTATTGTTTTTCTTGTGAGTCTATACCATTGATTAGAGTTTAATATTCTTGTTCCGATCTTGGTTTACTCTAAAATACGTGTCAACAGCTCGAGACAAATATGGCCTCTTCTGTTTGTGTTATTTGTTGTAGTCTATAACAAAACTTATATGCCATTATCTACATTGACCAGTGTTATGGTTATTTGTTTGCTGAAAACAATAAAAAAGTTTTGATGAAAAAAAAAAATGTTGTTTCTAACATATATTTGTTCTTCACAATTGTCAAAAGTGGCTCAAAGGTCATGTTTTGAATTTTTGGGGGCATGTTGCTGTGAAATGCAGCTATACTACAGGTCCTATTTTAAAAAATGTGGTTTCTAACAGACATTTGTTCTTCACAATTGTCAAGAGTGGCTCAAAGATGATGGTGCTGTCAGAAACAGGAATAGGTAGGACTGTTAATGGACACATATTGCAAAATGATTTGTTTTTGCAAGATCTTTAACATAGCTAGCAATCCCTGTCGTGAGACAACCCATTTAATACATTTAAAAAAAGAGAATCAAAGATGTGGTGGGATTCCATCCTTCTAAGGGAGGTACAGGAAGACTTGAACAGATGTAGGTTAACCAGGACAGGTATAGTCAATGTCCAGTTCAATTAAAATGGTGATTGAAAGACTCCTTTCTCCAGCACTTTTTAATCTGGGGGTCATGCAAGTTTGGGGCTCATGCTGTGGCCCAGGACAGGAATAATCTATGTCCAGTGAAACTTAAATTATTATTGAAAGACTCCTTTTTCTGGCACTTTTTAATCTGGGGGTCATGCAGGTTTGGGGCTCATGCTGTGGTCCAGGACAGGTATAGTCAATGTCCAGTTCAACTAAAATGGTGGTTCAAAGACTCCTTTTTCAGGCATTTTTTGAATCTGTGGGTCATGCAGGTTTGGGGCTCATGCTGTGGCCCAGGACAGATATAGTCAATGTCCAGTTCAACTAAAATGGTGGTTGAAAGACTCCTTTTTCCGGCATTTTTTAAATCTGTTGGTCAGACAGGTTTGGGGCTCATGCTGTGGCCCAGGACAGGGATAGTCAATGTCCAGTTCAACTAAAATGGTGGTTCAAAGACTACTTTGTCCAGCACTTTTTAAATCTGTGGGGGAGACAGGTTTAATGGTCATTAGTCCCCGGAGTCGATTGCTAAGGTCTTAACAATCGACTTGAGGCCTTAACAACTGGCTTAACAACCGACTGGAGTCCGCGGAGTCGATTGCTAACTCTTATCAACTGACTTGAGCTGAGGCCTTAACAACGGCTTAACGACTGTTAGCGACTTCACACGCAGTAAATTATGTGTCCCCAGTGAAGGTAATAGGGTCCCCAGTAAGTTACACGTCCTCTAGTAGGTGGTTATATTATTTATATATCTACCAGTAGGTAGGTGTGTAGTTTATTTGTCCCCCAGCAGGTATATAGGCAGGTTATGGATCCCCCAGTAGGTATATAGGCTAGTTATGGATCCCCCAGTAGGTTTATAGGCAGGTTTAGGTCCCCCAGCAGGTATATAGGCAGGTTTAGGTCCCCCAGCAGGTATATAGCCAGGTTTAGGTCCCCCAGCAGGTATATAGGCAGGTTTAGGTCCCCCAGCAGGTATATAGGCAGGTTTAGGTCCCCCAGCAGGTAGATAGGCAGGTTTAGGTCCCCGCAGGTTATAGATAGCTTATAGGCCCCACAGCAGGTATATAGATAGCTTATAGGCCCCACAGCACGTGTATATTTAGGTAGCTTATAGGCCTCACAGCACATATGTAGGTAGATTATAGCTCCTCCCTGCACGTATATAAGTAGATAATAGCCCCCCTCCCTGCACATAATAACAATAGATAATAGCCCCCCACCCTGCACATATAACAATAGATAACAGCCCCCCTCCCTGCACATATAACAATAGATAACAGCCCCCCTCCCTGCACATATAACAATAGATAACAGCCCCCCTCCCTGCACATAAAACAGTAGATAATAGACCCCCAGCATGAATAGCGCTAATTAAAAGTAATACCCTGACAGCACTACCTGACCTCGCTCCCCCGCCGCTGTCGCTGTCGCTGTCGGTGCTCCCGGTCTTTTCTTCAGCGGCGTGACGTCACCAGGCCGCGCGCGGGCAGCGTGATGAAGCGCACGCCGCCTGGGCTGTGCACATCCTGTGCGGCCACAGATTACTCCGCGGAGCTCTCTGCTCCGCTGAAGCATCTAACTGTATGTGCGTCCGGCGGACGCACATACAGTTAGTCCCGCCACCGCTGCCGTCGCCAAGGTCCTAAGCCGCTAAGCCGATAGCTTAGCGACTGGTAGCGGCTTAGGACCCTAACGATCGGCGGCGGCGGCGTATAGCGGCGGCGCCGGGGACTAATGGTCATACTGTGGTCCAGGACAGGTATAGTCAATGTCCAGTTCAACTAAAATGATGGTTCAAATACTACTTTCCTCCAGCACTTTTTAATCTGTGGGTTATGCAGGTTTGGGGCTCATGCTGTGGTCCAGGACAGGTATAGTCAATGTCCAGTTCAACTAAAATGATGTTTGAAAGACACCTTTTTCCGGCACTTTTTAAATCTGTGGGTCATGCAGGTTTTGGCTCATGCTGTGGCCCAGGACAGGGATAGTCTATTTCCAGTGAAACTAAAATGGTGGTTGAAAGACTCCTTTTTCCGGCACTTTTTAAATCTGGGGGTCATGCAGGTTTGGGGCTCATGCTGTGGCCCTGGACAGATATAGTCAATGTCCAGTTCAACTAAAATGGTGGTTGAAAGACACCTTTTTCTGGCACTTTTTAAATCTGGGGGTCATGCAGGTTTGGGGCTCATGCTGTGGCCCAGGACAGGGATAGTCTATGTCCAGTTCAACTAAAATGGTGGTTGAAAGACTCCTTTTTCCGGCACTTTTTTAATCTGTGGGTCAGATAGGTTTAAGGGTCATACTGCGTTCCAGGACAGGGATAGTCAATGTCCAGTTCAAGTAAAATGATGGTTCAAATCATACTGCCTTCTGGCACTTTTTAATTTGTGGGTCATGCAGGTTTAAGGGTCATGCTGTGGTACAAGACAGGGATAGTGAATGGTGTGTGACTTTTTTTCTGTGGCTTTTATAACCTAACTGTGTTGCCTAAGATGTAGCACGTATCCATTTTACTGTTGTGGATGTTAATTCCAGCTTCTCCAGCCCTGTTTGGGTGTAAGAATGAAGGTGTTGTTCCTCTCCCATAGACTTTAATGGTCATCGGCAATAATCTATTATCGACTATCGGAAATCGTCTTGATAATTGCCGATATCGACTATCGACTTGATGACGATAGTCGACGTAATCGCTCATCACTAATAGCTAACCTAGCAGTCACAAGCAAAAAAAAAACTATTAGAAATTGGAGCTGTAGGACACCAGGCAAATGATGGAAAGGGCATGGATGACGGTGAAACCATAAAGGCTTTAATCTGGAAGTAACACTATAGCAAAGATAACTGACCCCAAATAACATTTCCTAAAATTTCCCTTGACCTAGCATTACTGCTGTCCTTGACATTAAACCTTCTGACCCTATTCTGTCCCTGAGATATCCATAATAAATGTCCATCGGCTACAATTGACCCTAATATGTAAAAGATAGCACCGAACAGGACCTGGAAATAAACAGCCCTGACAACTATAAAAGAGCCAAAAATACAATGAAAAACAAGGACTCTAAATAACTGATTAAGCAGATTAAACATATTACCAGATACTAGATATGGATGAAACAGAACAGATTTATACAGTATATGTAGCAAATGCCAGATCACTGGAAGAGAATGCTCGCAGATTCCTAGCCATGATCTCTCAAAACATACAATGACACTAGAACTTGACCTTACTGGACTAGACAGGACACATTAAAGATACTATGAACTGGATACAAGACAAGACAAAGACACAAATGAACAGAACTCCACTGTCATGTTGCCAAAACAGGAACCTTTATAGAGATGTTAGATATACAGAGAGAATAGATATATTTTTATATGTATATTAAACTTATAATGTATATTTTAATACAAATGGAGAATCAAGAATGGCCAACAGGGCTGGAATCGGTTTCTATGATCAATTTCAGCTGGTATGATCAGGTTTGGACTGGCCCACAGGAGACCAGGGGAAAACCCCGCTCAGTCCCTGGGTATAGCAAGCCTGGGGCTGCTTTTTAGCTAGAGAAACAGAAAGCAAGCATCATGTAGAGTATGTGCAGCCATGTACAGTAGCTGTAGAATGGACCCCAAGAATCCACTGCACTGGTGGGCCCAGCCATCTACATCTGACACTAGGTATAATCAAAGGTCCTCTGCCTTGCTAATCAGGATGTACAAAAGAATATTTATTTTCCAAAACAGATTTCTCTATTCAGTAGTGAATGACTACAACTCATCAGTATGTCTCTAGTCATGAGGTTCATTGCTCATGAAGTTAAACAACAGGACAGGTAGGTTAGTTTTATAAACAAAAGGACTTACCAAAGTGCCCTTCACCTCACCAAATAAGAATATTTCAACTCCCTCATCTCAACATTACACAATAACCCAAAACGACTGTTTAACACTTTACACTCCCTTCTCAAGCATAAATCTCAGGTCCTGGTTACTGACTCCTCTGCTGAAGACCTGGCCACTCACTTCACACAGAAAATCGACAGTATCCGGCAAAACATCATATCTCAGTCTACAAGTTATACCCATCCTGTCCCTTCCCTACACATCCTTTAATCTCTCAGCTCTTGACCCGACAACAGAAGAAGTGTCCAGGCATCTCTCATCTGCTTGCCCTACAACCCGCTCTAGTGACCCCATTCCCTCTGACTTGGTCCAGTCCATTTCTTCAGCTGTCCTCTCTCAACTTACTGCAATCTTCAATCTCTCACTTTCCACTGGAATCTTTCCATCCTCCTTTAAACGCGTTGTTATAATTATAACCCCGTTAGTAAAAAAAATCCAGTCTGGACTCCTCCCGTGCTGCTAATTACTGACCAGTCTCTAACCTGCCCATTCATCTCTAAACTCCTGGAATGCCTGGTCCTCTCTCGCCGAATCCTCCATCTCTCTGCTAACTCTCATCTCCACCCTCTACAATCAGGTTTCCACACCATACACTCCCCAGAAACTGCTCTAGCTAAAATCTCTAATGATCTCCTCACAGCTAAATTTTAGGGCAACTACTCATTGTTGTTGCTTCTTCCTGATCTCTCTGCAGCATTTAACACTGTTGATCATCATCTTCTCAGCATGCTCAGCACCCTTGGCATCCAGGACACCGCACTCTCTTGGTTTTCATCCTACCTCTCTGACCGCTCCTTCAGTGTCTTATTTGCAGTAGAAACTTGGTTCAGACTTGGTAGCTACACTTAGGGTTATACTTACTCTATGCTTGAATTTTTGTTTTTTTTGAATATTTGGTATTAAGAATATTTTTAATTCATATTTTATTGGATTGTTGCTTGGGTTTTCTCTTTGTTGCTGGGTTTTCCCAAATTGTGCTTCTATGGGATTTACAGAGTATTATTATGTATTCTCTATTATTCAATGTATTGTTATTAATGTCTGCCTGACTGTTGGGGCAGTTATTTGGGTTTTTGTGTTGGTTCATTATCAATAATCTACTTACACACATAAAAAACACTGTTACTACCCTACTGAAAGAAAATCCCACAATGGTCACCAACATAACATGAATCTGCCAAAAGTACCGTATCTTTTGGACTATAAAAGGCAATTTTACCCCCCAAAATCTGGAAGGAAAATGAGAGTGCATCTTATACTCCGAATGTAGGCACAATGCTGCGATCATGAAGGATATATGGAGCTCCATGCGCAGCTCGCACCCAGTGCCTAAATAACCTTTGCTGCTACATGGACAGGAGGGAACACCACGATCAGTACAGGCACCTGACACTATAATTTCCCATGGTAACAGCCACCCAGCAGGTAGCAAGTGGGCACAGTGAGCGCCTACTTAGCTGCCAGGCTAGTGGCTGCTCACCTCCACATCTGATGTGTTCTCCCAGGGAAATGACTGACACTGCAGTTACAGAAACTGAAAGCTGCCAGACTCCTCATACTGGAGCTGAATTCAGCATTGCCATTTGCTTGCAGACTGACAGAAATAGAAAGCGGAGCTGTGTCTGTAAGTCGCTGTGTGGCAGACATGCTGCTGTATACATGTACAGGACAGTTAAGCTGCTGTCATTTCCGGGCACTCCAGAGCAGGACTATTGACCAACAGGATAGCTGATTGGTTCAAACGCTTGTCTATATAAGTGCTGGATACAGGAGGCGGCATTGTGCAGATAGCAGACCGCCGGGGTGAAAGGAGTGGTGTGTTAGGTATAGGGGTGTGCCAGCCCCTGTGCTATGGTATAGGCTTAGTGCTAGTCCTGTAGCTGTATTATCTGCCTTGTAATCTTTCCTATATACATCCTTACATATGATCTACCCCATACACATGACATGCAAGCTTACATAGCTGCCATGTATGTAAAATCCTATAAATGGCAGTAGAATAGTACTGCTGTCTATAGGACAAAGGATCATGCCCCTAGTGCCATTTTACAAATCAATAAAATAAAAAAGTACTTATAATTAGTATTGTTGCTTTTTTAAAAGTCTGGCCAATTAAAATATAATGTCATTTATCCTGTACGCTGAAAACAGTAGAAGAAAATTGGAATAAAAAGTGATCAAAAAGTCGCCTGTATCTTAAAATGGTACCAGTAAAAATTATACTTCAGCTCACACTTTTTGCTTCCTTTTTTTTTTCTTTAATACCTAGGTGCATCTTATAGCTTGGTGCATCTTACAGTCAAAAAAAATGCGGTAATAAATTAAAATTAGCTGAAAATCAACCAATGAAGATCAGCCATTGCGTTTGAACCAAAATATGAGAAAAAAAAAAAAAAACTAATGAAACTGGTCTGGACAAAAATGATAGTACTCCTAGAAAAGAATAATTTGACCTTAGTTACATAGTTACAGTTAGTATGATTGACAAAAGACCAATGTCCATGACGTTCCACCAAGGGTGGGGAAAGATGTGGATGAAGGTAGAGGGAGTTTTTTAGGTTTTGTTTCCCCACTAATGCAGACTTTCAAAGGCATGAACCTTAAAGGAATATTTTATTTCTAATTCCAAAACTGCCATCAGACTGAATCTAGACGTTTTATCTGATACATAAGTATTAATATAATTAAGGTGTAAGTAGTTATTCCAGCCTGAAACCCACAACTGTTCTTGTTTTTACCTTCTCCTGGTGGGTCTATCCCACATAGTCACAGTTCTCATGATAAACAAGGTTTTTTGCTTTTGGATATTAAATCTTTTTTCTCCAGATGAAGGGAGTACCCCTTTGTTTTTTAAGTTTTTTTTTTTTTTTTTACAAGAAATAAGAACATATTAAATTAAAGTGTGTCCTGTAATTAGCATCACAAGTGTCTTTAAACTTGTAAGAAGTTAATTTGCCTATTTAGAGGATGAAAAATACTTCCTGTGCTGTTTGGTATCATGGTGTGTACCACATTGAACATGGAACAAAGAAAGCTAAAGAGAAAGTTGTCTCAGGAGGTTATAAAAATGTTTATAGACAAACATGTTAAAGGTAAAAGCTTTAAGACCATGTCCAAACAGCTTGCACCATAATTCATAAGTTTAAGGCCTATGGGACTATAGCCAATCTCCCTTGATGTGACTGCAAGAGAAGAATTAATGACAGATGAAGATAAGTATAATACAAATGGTAACAAAGAGCCCAGAACAGTTTTTAAAGAAATTAGAAATAAACTCCAAGGTCAATGTACTTCAGTGTCAGATCAAACCATATGTATTTACCAAAGTGAACATAACAGAAAACGATGAAGGTCGAAACCAATGTTGACAGAAAGTAATAAAAAAAAGCAAGAATGGTATTAGCCAAAATGCATATTGACAAGCACCAATGCTTCTGAGAGAACATACTCAGGACACATGAGACAAAACTGGAGCTTTTTAGTAAGTCATATCATCTATGTTCACAGATGCAAAAATGAAGCATAAAAAGACATTGTTACTATTGTGAAACATGGAGGAGACTCGGTTATATTTTGGGGCAACTAGCACAGGATGTCTTTGCAGGGTACTCAAGGCTATTGAGGCATTATGGAGCAAAATGCCCAGTGTCCAGAAACCTTAGTCTCAGTCACAGATCATGGGCCCTCCAATAGGGTAATGATCCAAAACACCCAGCTAGAAACATTCAAGAATGACTAAGAGTAAAGCATTTGATTATTCTGAAGTAGTATTTTATGAGCTGTAATTAGAGATAGGTGAATCGATTCTAACAAAGTGGAATTCTTTTAGAATTTCAGTAAAACTTCGGTTCTGCACGAAACCGAAGTTTAGGCTTGCACGCTTGGGTATAATAAAACCGCTTGAATTTTGGATGGGGTGTCCAGTTTTCCTTTTGTGGATTCACCACACGTCTTTGTCAGTTACACACCTCTACCTTAACCAGCGTTCTGTATCTGCTGCTCCATAGACGTCATTCTAAAAGAAACTGCTTTTATCAGAGACTGGGGCCATAGAAATTCACAAGTGGTTCAATTGTACACATTTATTGTTACCAGCATTATCATTTTGTTTTAGTTTGTGGGGTATTCTCCCTAAAGTCCAGGGTGGGTGTAATTCTGCCCCATATACGTCTAAATTTCATCTGTTCATTTCTGTAGGATATTTAATATACATGGGTTAATTAAGCCTGTTGTATGTGGATTTATTTGAAGTAAAATACAGTGTTTTTTCCCCCCTATATACGCCTAAATTTCATCTGTTCATTTCTGTAGGGTATTTAATATCCAAGGGTTAATTTCTCCTCTTGTTTTGTGGGTTAATTTGGAGTGACAGGGTGTGTGTATTTCTGCCACATACATGCCTGAAATCCATCAACTTCAAACTGGCGGGGGTATTTTAATCTGTGGCCAAGAGTTAATTTATTCACTTTTTGTGGAGAATTCTGTGTCAAATCCAGTGTTTGTGTATTTCAGCCCTACATACATCTCAAATCCGTTCCTGGGATATTTCTATTTGTATCAAACAGTTAATTTTTTTCATTTATTGTGGTGATTCTGTTAAATGCTGACACATGTAGAGCCCCCCCAAAAGAGTGTAGAGCGTGTCATCCGTAATTTTTCATTGAAAAGAAGGGGAAAACCAAACATAGTGGCAATGTCATAGAGTGGTGGAGGGTGGAAACAGCAAATTTGAAAACTACAGAGTGGTCAACTGAGAGAGTGCTCAGTTGGCAGCAGCATGAGGAGACATGAGGGGTGAGGTGGCAGCAGCATCAGAAGGCTACATAATGGCCCAGTGAAGAGTGGGGAGGTGGGTGGCAATTCCAGTCCCTGGTAAAGATGGTGGATGGTAGAAGGAGCAGCTGTCAGCAGATTTTGTGGAATTAGGTGGGTGGCAGCAAACAGATAGTTAAATGAGGCAAAGGGTTCCAAAGAATCCAGGGTTCAGGTCTCTATCCAGGTGCTGCTGCTGGTGGGTAATTAAATCACTAAAGTAAGAAAGTGTCATCAACAACCCAACTCAGGGTTTCTGCTGATGGAGTGGTACGCTCGTAACCCCCCATTCACCCCCCAGTAGCCCTTCAATGTTACATGACGCTGAAATTTAAAACCCCCGGCAGACCTGATGAGGAAAGGACCGGGGCCCGAAAGGCAGCGGGCCAACCCCCCAATAGGATGTCCTATAGTAATTGATTTGCCCCCCTCTGGCATTTTAAAAAGGGACCGGGAACGAGGGCCAAGAGGGGGGAGACCAAAGTTTTCCTGTGCCCGGTATTTTACTAAATTTAGCTGTCACTAGCCAGGCAAATCCATGCGCGGGCCATCTGTGAAAAATGACCTTGAGGGACTCCCCCCTCCATCCCAGTATACCGCCGATACCATTAAAGTCTATGGGGAGGAGCAACAGATTCACCTTACACCCAAACAAGGGGGAGAAGCTGGAATTTAACATCACAACAGAAACTGGATACGGACCTTAGGCAAACAATTTGGCAACAAAACCAAAAAAAAGTCATAAAATTTTACTACCCCCTTTCCCCCCCTACCACAGCATTACCCTTTAAAACCCGCATGACCCACAAATTAAAAAAATGCCAGAAGGGAGTATTATTTTTAACCATCTTTTTAATTGAACTGGACATTGATAATTGTCCCCCGGGGCCCCAGCATGATCCCAAATTGCATGACCCCCAATTAAAAAGAGACAGAAAAAAGTAGTCTTTGAACCACCTTTTTTGTTGAAATGGACATTATATGCCTGTCCCCGGGGCCCCAGCAACCCCCTTTAAAATTTTCATGAACCATGGGGAAAAAAAAGGGGCTGAAAAAGGATTTTTTTGAAAACCCCCTTTTTTAGTTGAACTGGACATTGACTTGCCCGCCCCCCGGGGTCGCAGCATGACCCTTAAAAATTTTAAAGAAACCCCCAGATTTAAAAAAATGCCTGAAAAAGGAGTTCCCCTTTGGGAACCCAAACATTTTTTTGTTGAAAAATGGAAAATGGGCCCAACCCTGTCCCCCGGACAGCAGCATTCCCTTAAAAACCCGTCCCCCGGCCCCCAGATTTTAAAAAATGGGGTGTAAAAAGGGGTCCCTTTTAAACACCAAAATTTTTGGTTTTTAACCGGAAAATTGGGCTATGCCCGTCCCCCACCGCCCGCCCTGACCCCTTTAAAATTTCAGACCCACAGGGTTAAAAAGGGGGCCCGAAAAAGGAGTCTTTGGGAAACCCCCATTTTAGTTTGAACCCGGGGCATTTTATTATACCTGTCCGTAAAAACAGCATGACCCTCAAACCTGATGACCCCCCAAAAATTAAAAAGTGCCGGAAGAAAGTCTTTTTGGGAAACCCCGTAAATTTTTGTGAAAAAGGACTTTTCCATTTTCCCCGTTTAAGCACCATGGGCCCCCAAAAACCCCCAACAGGTGCCCTTATGGACCCCTCATCATAAAATTTTTGCAATAAGAAAATTTTTAAAAATATATTTTAAAAAAACAAAAAAAATTTTCCAAAACGCTGCGGTAGAGGGGACTTGCCCTTTACTGGTGAAAATTGTTCCACGTGACATTAGAACGAAACAGATGTCCCCCTTTGGTTTTAACGAGGGGCCCTTTTTGAAAAAACCGGCATTTAAATTTTTCCCAAATGGGCCCCGAAGGAAATTATTTAACAAGGAAGGTTTAGGCCCCGTAACGGGGGATTTACCCCAGGTTTTAGCTAGTAGGGCCCCGGTTACAGTGGGTGCGGTGGAAAAACCAGGGCTGGGGTTCGTCATCTATTAACACGCAGGGTTTAGCTAGCAGGCCGGGTTCAAATTGGGGGCGGTGGAGCCAGGGCTGGCTTTCCCTCATCTATGAATACGGCAAAAAAAACCCTTATGACCAGAAAAGAAAAAAATTTGTGGCGGCAAAAAGTTTGGAACGGAATTTTGAGCTAAACCTTTGAACCCCTTTGGCCCCCTTTTTTGGGCAATTGTTAAGAACAAAAAGTCCCGTTAGAAAAACCCCATTTTTTTATAAAAAAGGAAACCCTTTTGTTAAATTGCTGTTTTCACAGCCCAAAATCCTCCCCCGAAATTCAAAACAAAGACCCTTTGGCCCCTCTTGGGCAATTGTGAAGGGAAAAATTTTTCCGTTAGAAAACCCCCCCCCCCCCTTTTTTTTTAAAAAAAAAGGGCCCCGGTGGTTTTTGTGTAAAATTTCACAGGGAGCATGGGCCCCAAAATCATTAACAGTGCCCAAAAATTTTTTTTAAAATGAAGGGGAGTAAATGGAATAAAATTTTTTTTTAAAGAAAAACCCTGTTAAAAATTTGGGGTCCTTTTTTTCGTCTCCTCACCGCAAATTTCAGTTAAAAAAGAACCCTTTTGGGGGAAATGAGAATAAAAATTGCAGTAAGAAAAAGATCCCTTTTAAAAAAAAAAAATTTTTAAGAAGACCCCCTTTTTTGTTTTTTAAGAGGAATGCAAATAGACCAGAAAATAATTGGTGACCTCAGCAACCCAATCGGTGACCCCCGGC